>JABASK010000144.1:0-23713 GCA_019776465.1 Rambutanura hunanensis | reverse complement strand
GCTTAAAAACAAAATAATAAACTATTTGCTGGTACAAGAGGCGTAACGTAGAATAGATGCCAGGAATAACAATTTCCGTAAGGTCAACAACCATACAATTAAAAAAAAATCAAGGTCAATGAAACTACCGGGGTTTTTTTCAAAAAAAAATTATTTAAAATTCAAAGGTAACGTGTTGGATCTCTGGCAACGAAACTTTTCTACCACAGAAAAAGTTAATGTTTGCGTTGTTGGTTACTTTCATTTCATTATTTTTTGCCAAAAATTTTAGACCAAAAACTGAAGTTCTTTTCATCAAAAAATAAGTTTTCCTATTTCACCTCATCTTGACACTTGGCAATTTTGGCACGTGCTGTTTCTACGTACACTGTATCTTTCCCTTGTTTTCGTTTTTATTTAAATTCGTCGCAATGCTTTTTCTCTATTTTTTCTGAAGAGTTTAATTTTAAAACCATTCTAAGGATTTTCGGAGAAGGCGCATGAAGGTAACGTCTCGTGCCAAGAAGATTTTTACATAAATAGAACAAAATATTAGAGCATACTCCTGTCAGAAGACTTTTAGACAAAATCAACTGCTCATATTGAAAAGCAAGACCTAAAAGTTCAACGAAAACCTTGGGCTATTTTTTTGAATTTATAAACAACGTCTATAATTGTTTCTTTTTTTTTTCTATATAAAAGCGTCGTTTTACTTTTCCTGGACATCGTCGTGAGTTGGTGAAATCTCTGTGAGGCTTTTCAGTTATTCTGGAGTAAAGTTCAATTGGTGCTTGGCAATTGAGAGGTGAGTCACTTTTACGTAAACGGTTTAGACTTTATTTTCCTTCCGCAATTTAATCGCAACGGAAATTTAGAGCAAAGTAATCCAAACATTAATCAAAAAAAATCATTACAGGTAACTTTTACCTTTCGTAATTAATGCGCACTAAGGCTAACTTGCCAAAAAAAAAATATTGACAAAGACTTTCCGCTCTGCTTTGGATAATATTCTCTCAGCATCCTGACAAGGAACGAGCCAAAGATCAGTTTGAAACGAGAACTTAAAAGTCATTACCTAATTTTCACAATTTAATTACTTCTAGTTTTTCGTCCACGCCACTACAACGTCGTTCCCTTGTAAATTTTAGAGACATGCGTCCACATTTGTTTGATTTAACGAACAATGCGTCGGAACATGAAGAGACACCTGCGTTAAAAGAGGCAATGATCAAGACGAAGTTGGCGGGTAGTGCTGTGATTCGTGTAGTTGGAAGATGTAACGAAGCTCAGGAAAACGAAAATTTGGGTGAGTCATTTTAAATTTGTTGTCATTATGAAAATCTGGAGAGATAGGCTACCTGGTTGACCACTTGACTGGAGATGTGTCATAATTTACAGTAGAGTCATTCAAGTTCATGCCCCTAAAAGTCCTTTCGACTATAGTCAGTTTTTTACGTTTTTTGTATCAGTTTGACGTAAACTGTCCGTTTAGTCGTATATAACTCTTCGACAAGTGAACAACTCAGTTGAGTATCCTCGATTTTTGCAAAAAAAAAAGGTGAAAAAAGTTGAAAAACATCCCATTTTCTTTACAATTTGGCATGGCTTCAGCAATTACTCGCGTAGTTTGGCGATGCGAGTCGGCAATCGAAACTGAGCATTTGAGTAACGTTATGAAATTTTGAAGGAAATTGCAATTTTATATTTTTAACAATTACGTAATACAAATGATACTTTCTAGATTTGTCGCAATGTCTCCTAATGCAAGTTCCGGATGCTGTCTTTCATCTGATGCGGAACACAACACTGAAAACCTGTGACCTGTCGTCAAATGTCATCACTAAAATCCCGCCAAAATTAGGACTTAAATTTGCATGTCTTACAGGTAAATCATTTAGAATTTTCTTAAGAGTTTGACTTTGTGAAAGTCAGTGCACTTTTTTTTTATCGTGAAGCGTTCCATTCACAAAACGTGCATCCTGCCATTTTTCTAAAAATAAGTTGGGATTCCCGTCTATTTTTAGAAATTTCGCCAAAAAAAAATTTTTTTTTGAAGAATAATTCTGCGGAATTGGTGAGGTTACAAGCACAGCAGGGTTTTACGCGATGTCAAACGTTATTCATCGCTTTCCTAGCAACTAGTTTTTTAGATAACCTTACTACTATTCATTTATAAAAAACAAAAAGAAAATGTCAGCTATTTTTTTTTCAGAACTGAACCTTGCCAATAATCGACTAAGTAAACTGCCGGATGAGCTTTGTCATCTGCATCAACTCCGAATCCTGGACGTTTCATTTAACAGCTTTCTGTCCCTTCCTGACATTGCTTTTACGTTGCCAGCTTTGGAAAAGATTAATGCGACACGGAATTTTATTGCGGGTAAAAACTTTTATTTTAAACTTGTAAAACTTAAAAAAATTTGCAATGAATTACTGAAAATTTTTGTTTCAGAGGTCAATGTTGCTCGCCTCAAAAATTCAGCGAGTCTTAAAGAGATCAACCTCGAAGAAAATCCGTTGAGTTTACGCTGTCATAACGAATTAGTCCCATTGCGCATGGTAACAGTGCTCGTTACACCTCGTGAGGATGACAGTGACGACTGGGCAGATGAAGGAGATCTCTACCATGGAAACTGAATTCGGACGTTATTAATTTTTCTACATTTTACTACATTTTACTACAGTCAACTTTGTCTTGTCGTGTCCTTTATAATTTTTTTGCCTTAAAAAATAGTCGGTACTTTAGCACTAGTAACGATCAAAATAACTTTCGATTCTGAATCATCAAGTGTCAATTGCACTAGTCAATGATTTGATCCGCGTTTCACATAAAAAACTGATTGAGTGCGTTGTAGTGTTAATATACTATATTAAACTTTGAAATCAACGCTATGAATTATCCTAATTCTTTTTTTAAAAATTTTAAAAATGAAAAAAAAATCATGCTAAAAATTCAAAATTTATCTGAAAAACGTTTGTTTGTTTTTTTCAAAAATTTATAACGTGTCAGTCAAAATATATGACGTTAGGTTAACGTAACCTAGCACAATTTGAGCCGTATAAGCCAAGCCGGTTAGTTCGAAGCCTTTAAAAAAAATTTGCAATGCACACTTACCTAATTGGTTAATGATAATTATATGATCAATAAATATCATCCCAATTTAACAAAAAAATTAACTAATTAATTTAACAAGGTTATATTTTTTACTTTTTATTCATTTTGATCACGAAAAAAAGACATTCTTGCACCCATCAGTTTCACAAATTTTAATTTAAGGGAGACTTAACTAGTAATGTACAAAGAACGTCCAGAGAATGACATTGATATTTATGAATCATTTCGCAAATTTTGACAGACGCAGGTACACACTCTGACGAGTGTTTGGCAGGAAGATTTTTGTCACTTAACGAATTTGTTTCTCAGGTATCTTACAATTCCACAGTTTCCGCCCCTTTATTACTAACCTAATTTTTTTCAAAATTTTGGTGTCCATTCAAAATCAATCTTGTGCCTCTCTCCCCCTTTTAGTCTTTGCCAAAAGATACTGCAAGTACGCAGCTCTTGAAGCCACCCAAAGGCACTCGTTCCTAACAATGGGATTCGTTCCGGACAACCCACAGAAGTTGCCCGTAATTCTCGACGCTCGTCAAAAAAGTCCGGCAGTGACAAAATAGAGGAGACATGGACAATGTTTTTTTTAACCAAAAAGGCCTCAGGGGAAAATGATGAATGTAAATTCTTTGAACCAAAATTCGTCAGTTTCGTCCAAGTGCAGTCCTTGACAAATCCTGAAGTTACTCTTTCCCTTCCTAAGAAACGTGTTCGAGTTTTTGTCAAAATAAAAGATTGCAAAAATTAGGAGGCATGACCATAAGAAAAAAAGTAAACCAAGCAAAACGAGTCTAAAAAAAAACGTAATTCGTCCTCTCAATTATATTTATTAGACAGTCGTACTCTTTAGACTTTTTGTTAACCTAAGTTCTAAAGTTAAGAAACGGGAGGATCTAAAGAATCGAGATAATTGGCTTTCTTCTTTTTTTTTTTGAAAAATTCCGCCATTCTTTTTTTTTTTTTTTTATACTTTCACTTTCCCCCATGTAAAAACATTCATTTTTTTCAGCAACTTACGGTGTTACTTTTTAACCCAAATGGCGTTACCAGGTACACACCGTAGACTTTAAAAAATTAACAGTTACCGGTTCAACCACACCTAAAGACCTTTACCTAATTAACACATTAAGTTTTGTTTAGTGCAATATACCAGCTGACGTAGACTTATGATTTTAAAAACAAAATCCAAGACTATTCTTGTTTTTTTTAGTAAAGTGCACTCACGTATACCTACGATTAGCAAAATAAAATTTACCTATTCTCTCATACACAGTTTACATTTAGAATGTGGAAGGTGACTTAAACAGAAATCATAATCGTATTTAGTAATTACTAAATATTAACACAAGGAAACTAAAATTTAAATTTACTAAAATTAAGAAAGAATCAGAAATTTTTTGAAGAGTTACAAAAAATCCTAAATGAGGGGGAAAAGGCATCGCGTTTTTGTTGTTTCGAAAAATTTATAAATTCGAATGCGGAGAGAGACAGATTTTTCTTTTGAACTTCCAAATTATCAACTGGAATTGTCACATATTAGGAAACTTCTTTGAACTTGATTTTTTTCTGAATGGGATGTTAGAATGAAAGCATTAATAATTACAGTTTACATTTTTTTTTTAAAAAACTAAACGTTGAAATTGGACGATTTGACCTTGTAGTAGGGAGGGGCTTCAAAAGGTCAAGAGACACAAACCATGATAGTAACAAAAAAAAAGGATTTTGTAGAGATCGGTATTTTATGTGAGCAGTTTTCCTTCTTTCCTTCTTTACAAATTGCCCCTCCCTCCACCGATTAACCTCGGACCTCAAGCCCTTGAAAAATTATAAACTCTCAGGCTTACTTTCGATTTTCGAGAATCCAAATTGATCCTTTCTTCATTTGTTAAGGGCACACTAGCAAGTACTTTTGTCAAGACAATTCAAGTCGTTAATTAGTTCAATAACCTTTTTGACGTAGTTAATTAGTCGCGTACTTCCTTAAGATTAAGACTTGTCTTAAAATAATTTGTGGTTCATTGTAGTAGTACTCAATCCTAAAAAAATTCCTTTCCAGCCAACGCTAGCGGCAGCTCCTCCATCCTAATTGTTCTTGTACTTTATCAAATTTCGTTCTTCTGGACATATCAAGTAAAATAGTAAAAGACTAATGAAAAAAAAAGAAACAGAAGTGGGGAAGTATACGACACACGACCATTCATTCCTAACTAAGTAAGATTACAATTTCTTAAATTCTAAAAACTTTTCTTCAATTTTTTTTGATTGTTTCACATTTTCTTTTCGACTCGGGATACATTTCCACTGTTGAGAGAGTTTCATTTTGATTGTACAACAACTGTTAAGGTTTTCTGTAGAGATACGTCGTCTCCGCGAATTGATGTGGCAATAAGTTACAAGTTCCAGAACTCATTTTGGACAAAAGTCACACGTTGTGACAGTCAATCTCAATGATGTCTTTGGGAACGTCAACAAATTGGTAGACAAGTCTTTGCCCATCAACTTTTGCAAGAATTCCACGCTGGTAATAGTACCTGGACAAACGAGAAAATAAATTAATCACGCGGTTTTAACAACAACCATTGCTACTTCCTTATACCAAATAGTAAAAAGCGGCAGGGAAATCATTAAGGAAAACCAAGGAGGAAAATGCGTTTTTAAGTGAATGATTATGTTTGCAAATGAATCACCCACCTCAGAGCGCGACCCATTGTTTCGTAATTCATATCTGGCTTGTTCTTATGAAGTCCCCATAACCTTGACACGGCCTTTGAGTCAACCAGTTTAAACACACCCTTTTCTCGATTCGTCCATTTGATGTACCTTGGACAGTATTCTTTGTCCTGGAGCAATTTCAAAAGAAATTCCCAGAGGTAGGTGGTTGAACCTGGAGGCAAAAATAAAGGCATTCAGATTTTTTATTCGCATATTCGTTTTTTATAAGACGGTGGTAGCAAACCTTCCCGACTTTTCCTCTTCATGGGCCCATTGTCAATCCCTTTGGGTTTCCTTGGCTTTTTCTTAATTCTCGGTGGGAATCCAAGTTCCGCCAAGTAAAATTCTTCCATAGAAGAGCTGCTGGATGGACTCGTAGTGGCTGGCGTTGGATGAATTGATGATGGTGGAACTTGACCACCACCAAGAGACCCAATATGATGATGTGGATGTCCATGAATACCATGTCCACCTGATCCACCAAGGAGATTCGGAGAGTTTGGACTTCCATTTTGGCCCAGGCCTGAGGACCCGCCTGAGCCACCACCAAGTGCCGAGTGTAGTGGGAATGTGGGCGTTGTAGGGCTCGTCAAGTCACAATACTGCTGAGAAGATAAATTGGCAAAGAGGTATCCATCTGCAAAAAAAAAGAAGACACAAAACGTTACTCAACATCATCTAGGAAAAGCTCTTTTTTTTTCTCAAGACGGAAACCAAGAGGCGTGACAGCACATTTGATAATCACATCCGTTGCCATGATGAGACTCCGAGTCTCTCATGAGTTCAAGGGTGTTCACAACCTCACTAAGAACTTTGAGCATTGGTTCCATTTCAAGCATGAACCATGTCAACGGTCACACTTGGCTAGGTCACTTAAATCATACCCTCAGACCCTCACCCTCACCTCTTCCAGCTCCTGACTTTATACGAAAAGGTGAAATCTTCTCATCAAATTCTGACTAATCTGACACGAACAGGTGGAAATCTCAGTTTCTTTTTCCAGAAAACCCTAAGGGCTCTTTCGAGCCGGAAATCATTTTCTGCTTTTCTTTTCCCATTAAGTTCCACCTGAGAACGTTTTGGTCTCACTGACCAAGAAATTTAAAGTTTGGCGGGAGTCTTAGATGCATCGAACCAAATCCAGTGAGAGCCCTTCCCTCGGATTTCCTCTCATTGTCTTCCCTGGGAAGAAAAAGAGGTAATAAAGAAGAGCCATTCAGTGTCGGTTGACAGGAAGTGTCTCACGTCTTAAAAATCGTAAAACGCAACTACTTTATAACCTATCTTTCCTTAATATAAAAAAATGCAGAGTGAAATTGAATGCATGATATAAAAAAAAAGAGAAGTCCAGGGTTCACATACTAGTTTTTTTTTCCTGCTTCACATTATCCATCCGGCCGTGTGACCCGGTCTTCAAAAGTGACATATTTGAACAAAAAATACGTAACTGTTGCATATAAAAAAAGCGTCCCGGATCGGGACGAAGAGGGGATCCCTTAATTTACTTCACAAAAGTCAACGACGACCCGGTCAACGACGGTTCATTATTTACAGGTGAGAGGGAAACCCTTCACGCTGCCACTCCATTGGTTCTCAAACTTCGCTCGGTTTTTTTCTAAATAATTATTTGAATTTCATTTGCATTTTTTCAAAAGGTAAAAAAACGATTCTAAATCACCAACAAGCGACAACGGAACTCGACAAAAAAAATCGGATTTAAATTCACCCGTGTATAAGGAAAAAAAACGTTCCGTCTGCTCAATTATCCATGTAAAAAAATGCAAAGTGAAGGTCTATTAGAATACAACAGAAGAAAAATTATGCACGGATCTCTAGACAAATGGAACCGGAAAAAGTCCTTTCTCTCTGCCCGGAACAACGAAAAAAACCGTTTTTTTCTCTCACATACTTCCTCTTCGTGAGAAGACTCCGAAGTTCATTCATATTAAAATGAGAATCCCGTTTTTTTTAGCTAAGGATATCCGAATGCTCGATTGGATTTCACACTTTGGTCAAAAGTTTCAAAAAAAAATATTCAAAGCTGGAGAAAAGAGCGCAGTTGTGAGGAGTCCTGAATTGAATTAATTTTACCTACACATTTGAGCAAAATAATTTTTTTTCCTTTACAGTTCGCAGCTGTCAACAAACCAAAATTTTGCATTAAATAGTTTGTATACAAATTCACTTCCAGAGTGAGGAAATACAAAAATGTGGCATGTGGCATTTGATTAGAAGAAGAAAAAAATTTCGTAAGCTCTAAAGTTGAACTAGTATAATAGAATCGAAATTTTCTATATAGTAGTCATAGTATAGTAATTATTCGCCATTTTTTTAAAAGAAAAAAAAACTAAAATTGTACTTCCATAAACATCTGTTGGATGAACTAGAAATTCAACAAAAAAAACGTGAGGTGAGTAGTTAGTACTTGGCGTCATGCTATTTTAATATACGAGATTCATCAAAATACTTTATGCTCCACGAGTACCTGGGTTATAGAAAGTGAAAATTGGTACGAAGATTCACTATAGTAAACCTCAACTTAAAGTCGACATGTGTGCAAAAAATTATGATTAAGAAAACAGTATGTGGGGAAGAAGGTGCAGAGTATAGGTGGGGCGGTGTGATTTAGCTAAAAATTTCCTCAGGGCACACGCGACCCACCAACAATCCCAATACCTTGAGCCAGGACCCACTTCGCATTACCTAGCAACAACGACTCCTTACGAATATGGAAATTATTACCAAGTACAAAAAAAACAAGCTGGAAAGTGGGAAACAATTAGATGATCTCTGCCCATCAAGATCTTTCCTTGAAGATGTGATTTAAAAATCCTACTCCTTTCCTCCTTACACACACACCTTTGGAAGGTTGTGGGCTGTGGGAGGCTCAAAGGCACCTTCAAACATCACAGCAAAAACATCAGCGCCGTGGGGAATTCATGGAAACCGTGGTCGCGGTAGAGAGGACGGAAGTTTGCTAATTTCGCTTGGGACAGAGAATAAAAGGAAGTATTAAGTTGAGCGGAAAAATTGCATTACTAAGCAATATAGGCTAAAAACCTAAAACATTTCAAGTGAGAGAGTAGGAGACCTTGGACGAATTAAGGGTTCCTTAATCCAATTGACTACAGAAGCGGCAAGAGAGGCTTCCTTTGAAAGAAACATTCGATTTTCGTGACCATTTTGTCCTTGATGTGGTCACTCACTCGAACCTTTGATAACTCTTGTATGTGTATCTATAAGTCTCATCATCATCATCATCTTCCATCACAAAAAGTCTACAAAGAGAAGGAAAATTCAAGATACCAGCAGGTTACAACACACGAATCCAATTTGAGAAGAGCCTATTCTTGACCAACAACAAAAAAAAAAAACGAAATTTACCATCGTCCAGAAATGTGGGCGGGGTTTTGAGAAGAAGATGATGGAGACGAGAGATGTTGCAGATTTTATTTTTTTGAGAAAGCGGAAATGGGAGTGGGAAAGAATATTGATGTTGAAATTTCCCATTTCCATTTCTTGAAGGATAGATAGTAAACGGGGTCAATTCCCTCCATGAATTAATCACACGCGCTCAGGTCACCGTCAACGAGGTCAAGCACATGTTTAAATATTAGAAGATGCGTTATATTAATTTACAATTAATTTTCCAACACTTTTCAAATGTCCGCTCCTTCACACGAACGTGTTGATTTTTCTAAACGTAGCGTTAAGAATAAACTGGTTTCTACAAAAAATTTCCCGCGAAATTTTAAACGGAATCATTATTAGGTACATTGATTGAAAATCAAGCCCTATATACTCAGCCCAATTCCTAGAAAGGAGGAAGATGCGGTTTTACTTTTCAGAACTGGGACCCTCTCACTTTTAAAAATGCTTCATTCAAATCTTATCGTAACGTGTTTTTTTTAATGGTTTTTGAAACAAAAATTGGTTTGTGTTTCCACTTCCAGTTTAGATTAGCATAGTAGACCCCAAGCATCGTGACTTTTTGAACAGGAAAAAGCTAACCACTAGTAATCTGGACTTAGAAGTGGGTTCGGGAATGGGTGGGGCTTGTGGGGCCGTGTCCACGGTGCAATCACCAGGAGCATCTCATAACATCGGCGCAATTGATGGAGAGGACAGGTTCGTTCACTCTTTGACTTTGACGGAATGAAGAAAGGTCAGGAGTCCAGCAACACCAAAAAATTCGCAAAGAGAGAATCATCACGAAACCAGGTACTACAAAGATGCTAAAAATTTTTTTTTGGCAAATGCTAAAAAAATCCCTGTCAAAAATAACAACGTCTTCAAAAGAAACGTTCTTTCAAAAAATTGGCTCCCCCAAAAAAATAAAAAATACTTCATTTTTATCTTTAAATTTTACTGAATGAGTTTTTTCCCCTGACTTTTTCCGATGTACTTCCTTGTTAATAATATTTGAGTTCCTCGACTGATTACAATTGGCGACATTGAAAATGAATTGTCAACCTGGGGTGTTGTCCACATGAAGTCAAGATAATATTGGGTGAGATGATCCATTTGGCCTTGACATTCGACTTTTCTCTCAAATGTACAGAAGATAACAGGGTGATTGTACAGACACAACGTAACTTCCTACTATATGTAAACCAATACGTAATACGTAAGACCACTTCATTAACTGTCTCAACTATATACTATTCATGCAAACTGCAAATTGCAACATCGTAAAATCATCCTATTCTAACATAAGCACACCGACACCCCCAGCCGTCCCCTTTTACTCCTGTAGTCTTTTCTACACCCGATAATTTCTGCAAATGTTGCAAATTTAAGTTTATCATCTTTTCAAATGAATTAACGAAGAGAAAGCCTAATCGTACTTTTACTTTTTATAAACCTTGACATTTTGACCTCCTAAGTGAAGTTGGACCTGTGACGAGTCACCTTGCCAACAAATGTCACAGTGACATTGACATCATCACCGGAAGATGAACTCCGCCCCTTTTGTCGAAAGTGCCAAAAGTACTTCATCTACTCGTCAAATTTGCAATATGCAAATCTCAACTAACTACAAAACCAATCCATCAACCAAATGCGGAGAGTAGTAAATCTCCTCCAAAGCTTCCAGCTTATAAGTTTAGGCTCAAAACGTGACACTATTGCAACTAAATTCCACTTTAGATGAGGACCCTCCATCCGTAACTGAAAAACTCTCAACTTGAAATTAAAACTTGTAAATGATATATTTTTCTAGAGATTAACCTGCAATGACCTAACTGCGGTAAGGCATTCCCTGTACTTTTTTTTATTCCAAATTCCCTTTTGTGTCAATACAAATACAATAATGTCATGTAAAACTAATACGGCAGGCATGATGTGCCAGTCACTAAGATCAAACTAAAAGTAAGTTCAAGAGACGCCCATTGAAATTCTGCGCAAATGCACAGATTATAAATACGGAGATTGATTTTGGTAGCATTTGAATTTAAAAAAAAAACAAGCGTAGTCACAGGCGTAGTCTAGACTTTTATGAAATGTAAAAATAAAAAAAAATAAAAAAATTCTGAATTACAGGAATATGACGCCGACGCTAAAATATTTCGTTGTTAAAAATGTATGAAGACTCCGTGCGACATTTATTTCGATTCAGCGTCTACGCAAACTTTTAACATTGTATAAGGCAAATCCACAGCGTCCACAAAAACGACTTATGTTTTACATTAGGAGTAGTGCAAAGAGAAAAAAATCTTAATTCAAACCTAATTATATGACATTATTTCCAGTCCTTTAAAATACTTTTGTAGAATCAATGAATTTAAGTTAAATGTAATTCAATAGTATGTAACTCCTTCATAACAAGCACCAAAATGCATACAAGTAGAAGTTGGTTAACAAATGTAATGTGGTTGGTTACCATGTCTCTCGTCTACATAAGGACTATCATGGTAATGGATCATGTTTCGCAGCAAAAATGACTCAAGAGAAGTAACCTTGAGTAGGAGTTTGACCCAACCATCACTCACGCTACCAAGCCCAAATCAACTTGTTATTTTGGCAATCATTACGACTTCTAATTTCCCAACAACAATGTTATCATCCCACAAGTACTAGCCGACGAAACTGAACGGGTGAAAGGGGGTAGTCGGGGTGACGAAAGTCACCCCAGCCCCACCCCCACTTGGTGGTGCTCCACTTCCCAAGTGAAAGGAACTTGACGCAATCCATTGTGAAGTTAAGGGCGATCACTGCAAAGTGTCTCTATTATGCAAGGTCTCTTCATCAAATTTTTGATGACTGCACAGACCTCTTTGAATGAACATTGTCAAAGTTCCGTTCACTTTCCGCAATCGTCCCTTCTAAAAACGGCAATTTTCGTTGCTTCCGTGCTTTGGGGTGAAATAGATTAAGCATTACGGGATGCTGGGTCAACCCTTAATTTCTATACAGGTGCTTGGCCTTGAGTGTCCCTTGGGTCACTTCCCTTACCAATTGCAGTAGCAACTCCACGTCCCTTTGAAAAGATAACCAACCAATGTTGATTGAAAGCCAAGAACCATGATGGTAACCACAAGCGAAGTAATTACAGTCAAGCGGAAATCCACAAGTGTCTGATTACCGTGCATTTTGACGTCTTGGATGTAATTAGCACTAGTCGAACCCTTCCGGGGAGTCGTAATTCTCACCGCAATGTCGAAAAATTCTAACGTAACCTATACGCACTCTCTACAATAGCGCAGAAACCACTTCGTATCAGACCGGAAGACCCGAATTTTGATCATGGGTAACCACAAGTCTCAGCATTTGTATTCAATGATTTACTATCAACAACCTAATTAGGAACTTATCTAAAAAAAACTCTTCCCCACATCCTTTTTCTATTTCGTTTGTTACCACCACTCCGAGAAAACAATGCGTAAAAGAACCGCTAACTTTTCAAATTTTCACACGACAGTATTTGAATGGACTGGACGGGACGGGACATATTCCATGGTCGTGGTGGTCTTTCTTCGAAAAAGTAACCTGACTTTGTCTATTTTAGGAAATGACCCATACCACCGTCTTTTGAAAAAAACAACAACTTTGTCACAGGTCGTGAGAAGAGAAAAAACTTTCATCAGAAAAACCTTGGCATTTAAACTGATGAAGAGTGCAATGATCCAAGTAATTTGGGTACGAAAAACGGGAGTATTTACGACAGGATGATCTTGAACTTTTAGTCAATGAAGTCTAGTAGAGTGCTTACCTCCTGGATGTTGCCTAGCAACAGAGTAGGGATGTCGAACTGAAGAGTAGAAAGGAGTTGCTAGGTACGGATTTAATCCTCCGTTACCTCCGCCTGGACTTGGACTCTCTGCTGTGGGAACTATGATCAAAATAAATAAACAAAAGCACTATAAATTTATTATTTCACCATAATATAATGAGCATTCATTTCCCTCCGCAATGTTTGTGATTATTTGTCGTAGATGATTTAACACTGAAAAAACTTTAACAAAAGGAAACTAGATCTCAACGTGTGGATCTTCTCACTCTTCCTTCCACACACGTTTCAAACACCGAACGAAAAAAAAGTGTACATGTGAGGCTTTTTATTTTTAACTTTTTTGAAACGTATTTTAAAAAAGTGCACGAGTGGAACAACTCCTGCAGTTTATCATCTCTTCACTTCCGGTCTTTTCTATTTAAACTCGACGAGACTTTAAAAAAAAGTTCTGGGGTTTTGCTCAAGACAAATTCCGTAAGCATCCGGACTTCGTAAAAAAATCAGTATGGCTCAACATGAACTTGAACGGGGAGTGAAAGGCGTTTGAGTTAAATACTTCCGGAAAATCACGAATCAACAATACTGCCAGCGGCGCATATTTCTACTTCACTTCCGCCCTTCCCTTGTATTGCTTCATAATGACCTTTTGTTTGACCGACTGGCAGAGATTTTCAATTATGTTCTGGAAAAAAAACGCCGCTTCCCTCTCAAACATCGGAAATGAACGAGATTATCGCCTTCATCTATACAACTTCCGACATGACTTTCATTCAGGAACCCATTTACGACACCCAATAACGTTAACGGGAAATAGTACAATTCTTTTTTGTAGTATTTTCATCATTACCACAACTAATTCAAGAAAAAAAATTGTAATCGAAATTGACCTGGAGTAGGTTGTAGTCGAGCTTTGAGGTCGTCATTCGATGTATGCCCACTGCTGCTGCTGTCTACGTCAGAAACGCCACTGTCTGCAGGACTTGGTGGAAGTGACCCTGAAATAAGAAAAAATTTGCCATGAGTCATCCGAAGACTTCCTTGCCAGAAAGTTACTCGTGTCACTAAGTGATCCCCCAATATCTAATTTGAAACGTATAATGAGTTTTGAAATACGGATTTTTTTTTAAAAAACAAATAAAAAAAGAAACGGGATATTTGAGTATGTCGACTTCAGACAACACGTTTTCAATATTGTTATGGCCTGGCATAGGGAAAGGAAGCATCCGGTTATTGTCTTGATACTAAAAACACACCTGTAGAGGCCTCTTACATAAAATTATTTCCAAGACAAAAAAAAGATGATCGAAAACTTGATGAAACTAGTGAAAAACCCGTTCCCTGGACAATTTGTGAGAAACATGAGAGGAAATGCAGGTGAGAGATCGAGACGGTGATAATCAACGACAAAAGCAGTTGAATTTTGTTTATATATTTTTGAAAGTAAGTTCCGTAAAGTGCAAAAAATTCAAGTGGTTTCTTTTTCTTCCTGGAGAGATGAGATTTTGGAAGAAATCTTTTGCACTGCTGGATGAATGAGAACCACCGGCTAGCGTGATACTCGAGCTGGTTGACCTTGAAAAAATTTATTCTTTAGGAGATGACGTTCTTCCATCCACAGAATCATTTTTTTATATTCGCCACAAACGTTCAGATTTCTTTGAGTAATTTCCGTTGATGGTAGTGATAACATGTGTACTTGTGGGGACACGCAGACTGAAGACGTTAAAACCAAGTTGGATAGCCGGAAGTATTCTTTAGAAGAGTGTAAAAAAGATTCTTAAAAAATCGAAAATGCAATCAAGGGTAGAGAGGGTTTTGCTAAAGAGGAAGGAAGAAGCCGACACTTTCTATCGTTGACGACCAGCTAAGCGTTGGACGTGGTTTGACGGAAGTATTAGTAGATACATCAGGAAAGTGTAAAATGGACCATTAAAATTTGGCTGTCTTCAAATAATTTTTGACTTTATACAACTCTGTTTTGGTGTTAAAAAGAAGTTTCGAGTGTCATCCTCATCATCAGCTTCCCTTCATTAACATGTCACCACTTTTTCTAAAGTCTGGGTTATGGTTCTCAGATGTTGTCGAAAAGGTCGTGGTTCTAGCCACACACAGAGTACACAGGTCACATTAATGACTCTAGCTGTACAAGATACAAAGCGATTCCAGAATCGTTCGGACAGAAGATCCTTTCATTTTCACAACCTTCCTCCCTCACCCTCCCTTTGACTTTTCAAATGCTACCCACACAAGTTAAATTATGTCATCCAAATTTAAGTAAACACTAATTAGTAGTTCAACTCCCAAGTGAGAATTGTGTCTAATTAGTGGATACGCTAGGTGTTAGAATTACTGTAGCCTCTCATATTTACCTGTTGAGCCCGAGTATGGAACTTGGCGGTGACCAGTAGGCGGCTGAAGTGGGACTGGATGGTGGCTGAGAATTCCCTGTAGAAGCGTTCTTGGTGGGGAAGTTCTTGGAGATCTATTTCCTTCTAGTTCAAGACTAAGCCCTCCAGCTCCCATCAATCGGACCCCACTTGACGATGTGTCAACTGTAAAAATAAGACAAAAAATTGGTCAGGACACTGGGTCACATGATTTTTATCAAATGAACAAAAAAATTGGCACGATGAAATCAGCGTCAGGAAATGTTGAGATTTGAGGTCTAGGAGTTCTGACTACATAAGCGTTCACGTTCTAACATTAGACACCTCATTCTCAATACAAAGGAACCGGAAATGAGAAAGTCCGGAAATCATTATTTCCTCTCTTTTTCACTTCTGATCATTGGACATTGTTAGGAACCGCTCCCTGGAGTGTGGGCAAATATAAATTACAACCCTACTTTTAGATGATACACGTTCCTTCGAAATGAAAATGAAAAAAAGGAGCCTTTAATAATAACTTCTTGTTCCTCGTTCCAGGTATAAACAACCAAGTACCAAAAATAGGTTCGACGCATCCCTTCCTAATTGCCCTGACCTCATTCGCTTCTCAATTCTTCTTCTCTTAACAAAAGGGCACTCTGAGTGACATAGATTATGAGCCCTGGGGCGGGGTCAGCTGGTCCCTTCAGATATAAATAACACAATCCCAACTGACAGCCTTAACTTTGTTTCTTGAGTCATAAAGTCCAGACACCCTCTTCGTCTTCCAAGGTCACCAAAGTCTTCATCCCTTAAGGTGCATCGTAGCATGTCCCTTGTGATGAAAACAACCCTTTAGGGCCCAAAGAACAATGGAGGTCTCCCTAAACCGCTTTGTTCAACTCCACACAACAAGTGTAGAAAAAAAAGTTGTTTAACGAACATAACAAAGATGAGAAAATGGCAAGTGCCACTACACCGCCTTGAGGTCTGAGGTGCTACTCGTCATAGTCATTTCGCCATGCGTTGAGTAAAAGGAAATTGGTCATCCTACTGTGACCAATTTGGATTCTGCAAGTTAGTTGTGAACAAGGTGACCATGATCTGATTTTGGTTACTATAGGATGAAATTCCCTTGTTGTGGTAATGTTGGCAGGTAGTCTTTCAAGAATGGATTCGTCAAGTGGATCGTGTAATCTCTAAGACTGATTAGACTTCCCTGTGGCAACAACCAAACACTTCCCTGGATCATTCCCTTGGTAACCAACCATTACTGCTAAAATGTCTAATAAGAAAAAAAGGGTGGGCCACAAAGTCCTGGAGGAGAACGCCTGACCTTGACTCCGTACGTTACTCTTTACTCGAAAAAGAACACTCTCACTAAATACACCACATTCACTTCCTTACAAGTCTAAATTAACACAACCTAAATCTATCTCTATCATACTTCACAATTCAGTCTCCTCAATTACCTAATAACACTTTCATCCAAATTACTCAATACCCTCTTGACTACAACTAGAACTAACATATTTTGTCAGAGAAAAATCCTCTAGTTTATCAATACCGTTAAAAGTCTAACTTTACAAAAATTCAAAAAAAATTTAAACTCAAAGATAGTCGTTATTGAATGGTTTTGGGTCATTACCCTCAACTGTTGGGGGTACATACATGTGTTAGATGGACTGGAATTGACATTCTTCGTGTCCGAAAGACAAACTCTGGAGAATTCAAAATGGAAACGAGGTCTACACACCCCACCATATCCCGCTCCACAGTCACCCTTACTTTAGGCCAAGATCCCGTTGTTGTACTTGTTCCAAGTGAGTGTTAAGAAATTCCTAAGGGGATCTTTTCCAAAAGTGGGCCACCGAGGTATCCTCCCTGATCTCTGATCAACTGACCTACATGGAATACCCATGCATGAACACTTTAAAAAAAACGAAAAACAGTATATAAAAAACAGTCGTTCTAAAAATCCTTTTTTCGAACCGGGTTTTCTTTCTTTCCCTGACCTATTTCAGCAAAACCTCCTCCATGTCGTGGCCACAAAACGCCCTTTCGATCGACCCTAAGGGCCTTTTTTCTCTATTGATACCCACTCAATTTTTCTGTGACATTGTGTGACATCAAAGGGATTTTGTCCATTTACAACCATTTATGATTCATGCATGGATCTGGGACATGCTTCCTTCCAAAAACAAAACTACAAGAATTGGGTCACCACTACTAGAACCCAAACAAGACCCAATTAATGGTCCAACACTTATTCTGACACACTCAAAAAGTCCCACCCAACAAGAAAAGTATCGTGTAGTAAATCCTATTATTCTTGACATGAGCTAAAGGCAGTAGCAGCGTATTTCATAATTCTTAGCTGCAACGACATTGTGAGGTCTGACCTCTCGCATAGATGCGTGTTTTGTTGGAAATATACAACGGGAGTGTCGAGATCTACCTCAACCCAAACTAGCCCTACTGTAAATCGAATAAACAGGAGAGTGTGAGTCGAAAGTCCTTGAAAAGTGCAATGACTTGACACGATTCACATTGAAGGGATCCCCCTTCCCGGCCCCCAAAATGCCACTTTACCAATTAAAAGTGACGTCCCATTGAGATAGGGAATGAGAAAAAAATAAGCCTGTAAATTCATCTGTGAGGATCGAAAGGGAAAAGTGTGGTGTTGTGTAGCCTTAGCCTCATTCTCACAATGGATTGCATCAAGTGTTACACACACTTATAGGAAACCTAATGTTGAACAGTTATGGTAAACAGAGGCTTTTTTGGTGGAAGTCAATTCGTCAATCCTTTGGACTAACTAACGTTTAGGATCCAAGTCTCCCTTCAGGAGCTTCTCATTAATTACTTATGAACCGCATCCATTTCTAGTTTAACAAAATTTTCTTTCAAAATTTTATATTTATTTCCTGGATTTTTTTTACTGGAACTGCCGTTTAGTCACTGACCTCATTTGATATGGAGATGGTGAAGAGTGTGTTTACGTTAGCGGTAGGGGTAGGATGGGTTAATTGGGTCATCCTCCATGGAATCGTGGAGTGTTTTGGTGATGATGGCAATACCTCCCCACCCCCGCAAGGGGATGGGGGGTGGAAGACAATGCATCTCGACGGAAAAGGAAGAGGGAGGGCTACTACTGCATACACACACAACACTCGTGGATTCGTGTTAGTAGGACAAGCGAAAGTTAAGTGAGGCCTGATGCATCCAGTACAAAGTTACTCTGTCGTAGTATACCGTAACCCCTTTGTACTACGACACAGATGCTAAAAAGCATACACTTACATCAGGAATTTGCATTGCCCTCATCTCCTAGGGTCAAGGACTTTCGCAAATTGAGGAAATTGGCCCAGAAATAACTAACATGCCTAGAAACTCCTTGGCAACTTTCCTTGAGTCCTGGAAGAGGTGGAGAAAGAATGAGCTCCTTTCTCCGTTCCAGAATGCGCTCAGTGGGACAAGAGCACTCAGGTTCCCGCTGGTCCGTAGTCCCGTACCTTGGTCAAAGTCAACGAAAATCAGACTTTCTCCGGAAGAAAGGGAAGGAGAAAGGCGGGGAATGCATTATTCTCATCCTTTCCCCTACGGACATTCTCGCAAGTTGTAGAAAATGTAAAAGATCGATACGACTGACTGACGTCAAGGCCCACGATGTCGCTCAGGTCTCAACTTCCTTTGGAGACGAAACTATTTTTGGCAAATATTCTACTTTCTCCAACCTTAAACCGAACTTTCTCCAGTCTCTTGCGTTTGCATCACAATTACAATTGTCACCCCGTGTAGACCAAGACCGGAAGGGTGGTTCCTTCATTGTAATGGGATTTGAGCAATAGAAATCCTATGGCCTAATACATAGGATGTCATCATTTCCGCTCAAACTTTCGCTTTCGACAAGAGTTGATGAAAATAGAATTAGACAGGATGCGACCCAATACTTTACAAGAAGGAAGACGAACGGTTCCTTGAAGGAAACCGTTAGAAACCAAGGGTACATGACAAACGACAAACTTAATATTAAGTGAGCCCTTAAGGCCCCATTTCCACCTGTGCCTATTTACCACAAGATGAAATGAGGCTCAGGATATAGTGCTAGATATATTGTAAGGGCCGTAGTGTCCCACTTGAAAAGATCACCTAAAAATAATCCCGACACGAATACAACTTGGTCCAGTGACCCACAACGCCCTTGTCTAATAATATCATCTATTTTCAAGTCCTACTCCCACCTAGTTTCAAATTTCTGGCTCACCTTTTTTTTTTAAAAAAAAACCAGTCCAATTTATTTTTTGTAAGTGACGAAGGTTTACTCCATAAAGTGAAACGTGGTTGACAAATAAATAGGGTGGGAACTTTTTATAGTTCCAGGTTTTAAAAAAAAAGTAAAAGTAGAGTTAAATGATGCGTGAGGCGAGGAGAGGATGCGTTTTAGTAGTAAGTATTCTGGAAGGTTAGTTTCTGCCTGATTGAATCTGTCAATAGCTCAATCTCTCTCGTTCTGGTGACAATTAGGTTGATTTGTGGCAGGATCAATTGAAAAATGGGGAAAAGGAAAAATAAAGAAGAGAGAAGAGTTTTAGAGCGGAACTGAATCCACTTTCAATTTTGACCTTGATAGTTCATTCAGAACAAAAGTCTACTTTACGTAATAGGACGAGAGAAAGTGAGGAGGCGAAGAAGAAAAAAATAAAGCCTTTCATCTACTATATACAAATGGACACTTAAGGTCGCCATGACTTGACCATGACCAAAACAACTGTCACGGACAGGCAAAGTAAAACTGATGGACCATAGAGACCAGTAAAAAAAACTAAATTGAAAAACACGCAAACACTTCCAAAAAACTCGCAACCACAAGGAATTGTCAAAACTTGATTGGGAAAAACAAGTTTGTAAGTCCCTTGACGTGTATTGGCTAAATATTAATAAATTCTTCTAAAGTCCTTAGGAGATTGAGTGGGAGAGGAAGCGGAACATGAGAAAGTTAGCGTATTGTTATCTAATCCTAATAAACAAAAAACAATTGAATCTTACTTTCCGTTTCAGGAAACTTTTCTTTTCAAAGTCGGTTTAACGTTCAAGAGTCCTACACTTCCATCTTTTTTAATTCTATTAATCTACATCTCAATCTGTTTTACTTGCTCATCAGCCCAGAAGAAGCAGGAACCATGAATTCTACTATATGCGCCACACGAAAGATTACCAAGACTTTCTCAAGAATTCACTATCCTTGTATCGTCAATCAAATATTTTCAAAATCTCGATGCAAAACTTAGTACTCAACCGCCCAAATGAAGTTTTCCCGCACTAAAATCGACAATGAACGAAAAAAAAAAAAAAACTTACGGTATCTCTTCATGAGAGACTTTTTGTACGCTTTAGGATTAATACCCAAATCCATGGGTTGTTGTGAATCCGATGAATCGTCGGAATCCTCAAGAGAGTCGTCATAATTAATATGATTTTCATCTGATTTGACCTCACAATGAAACTGAAATCTCTGTGTAATGTCACTAGCCAAAGAAGGAGTAGGGGGCCTTTTGTTACAACTCAGGTCAAGTGGTTGACCATCTGAACACTGAAGATGTCCAATATCTGAATCAGACATTACAGAATGGACACTCGTACTACTACCACTACTTGTCACTGAATTATTTCGTCGATGTGTACTAAAGTTATGACTTTTCGATCCTCTGGATAACTTGACCCCACTTTGACCTCCCATTTTGTAATCACGAGATGGTCTCCAGGAAGGGTAAAGCACATGGGTTTCTATTGTTCTCAACAAAATATTTGCGGAGAGGTAACAGTTTCGTCCAACACTTTGGTCGAGCTGCGGACAGCGAGTGAGAGGGTGCTCGTCTCCTTTGGGCGGAAGCATAGCACACAAAACCAATTCACAACTTCACTCAGACTTCCACTCTTTCTCAAATTTAACTTTAGGTTACGTTGTCAGGGGAGTCAAGAGGGAGGGCTAACTTCATCCAAAACGAAGAAGACCCAATAAACTTCTATATCAATCCCTAGTCAAGACCTACTGACTGACTGGGAACACGGACATTAGGTATATGATTCTCAATATGCTCTTCACTTGACAACCACCTTAAAGAATTACGTTTCCCAAAACAATATCCTTTAATAATACAATCTCCTTTTACTTTTTTTTGAATTTCAGTACAAAAAACAAGTGACAAAAAAAAAAAAACCGCCCGCGCCCTCCTCAAATCCCTCGTATGACATTCGGAAGTTGTACCATAATTTGCAACGTCCAGACAATAAGGGCAGCTACGGCTCCATGCAGACAAAAACAGGTAGACAACTGACCCTTGACTTTTCTTTACCATTCAATGCAACCTATAACCCAAAAAAATGTCAGGGGTACTACGGCGTCTTACTAAAGGCATAATTACGATAAGGAAAAACCAATTGAATTGGCATCGCAAAAGTCGTCTCGCATCGCAACGTAAACGTGCTCATTGCGCAGGACACAGAATTTTCGAATAAAGTACTTAACTAGGAGTACCTTCTTACGTTTCTCATAGACACCCGAAGTAAATAAACCCCGAGAAATGTGAACAAATCAACAGTAATTGATTTTTTTTAGAAATAGTAGTATTAATAGACTAAAGATGCCTTTGGGTCATCGGATGAATCTAGACGAAATGATATTTGCAGCATCAACTTGTTGATGCTATCGAACTTAGCCAAACCTGAGACAGGAAGCAAAGTTGTACTGGAAAACATGACATGTTCTAAATTATTTTGGAGATTTAACTGACTGGGAGAAGTTCAGGAATTGGTAAAATGTCAACTTGACATAAATCTAATTTACGAAAGTGATTTGTGGAATCAATTTCTTTTTCAGTAAAAATCTTAACGCTAGATTCTCCCATTGGTTCTTTCAAAATTATGAGGAAACGGGGTAAGGGGGAAATTCGAAAATAACAAAATAACTTTGGCGCGCCATCAAATTTTCAAACTGCGACAAAAATTCCTATTCTCGCATACACGTAACGTGCCACCCCCCCGCACCAAAAAAAACGAACTGTATTCTGTTTAATAAAAACATATTTTTGACATATGCAAAAAATTCAAGCAGACGATACTCATAACACAGACAGCAAAGGGCAAATGCTTCACAACAACATAAGCATTTTCCTCAAAAAATGACAACAGTATGTGCCAAAAATTAATCTTGTGACTCTTTATTAAACATAATTGGGATAGCAACATATAGAAAACCGTGCAGTCTCCTATAATTGACACTGTAACCTAATGCACCTGCAAGATCAAGACCGAACCCTTGCATAAAATTGTGGAAAAGCGGCCATTTGATTGAGGCCTCTTAACTTTACATAACGCAATGCTTTATTCCTCAAGTGCAAGTTGATACGAGTTGAAGAGTGCAATTGCAATATCGTTCTTTTTTGCACAATTTGTGCTCATTGTTCCCTCACCACCTCTACTGTAGGAAACTCATTAAGGCGAACTTGCAACATGTAAGAACAGAATTTGCAAAATATACTTGGTTTCACCTGGTTCCTCCCATCTTCAACCATTTAGCACTTGCGAGGTCTACAAAGTGTCCATTATTTACGCATATACCCTCCATCGTGACTTTGTCGCAACAACAAAAGTGACGCAAAGGGAATATTGTTGCTAATACTTCAACACTAGCTAGAAAAAAAAACTCCTTCCTATCTTTGTGACTTATACGTTTCTTTCAAAAAATTAGCCGTCGGGGTAGCAAACGTCAGGATTGCGTAAAAAAGTGTCCTAGCATTTCTTTTTCGTATCCTACCGAAAGAAAAAACTAATGCAAGTCAAAATCAGAACGAATCCCTTCAAATGTTTCGAATTTCGGAAAAAGAACATGGTTTCTCGTCGTACCTCTTCTTCTGTTCTGCATATGGTCTAAAGAGTAATGTTAAATTCATACTAAAAAAGAGTGAAGGATTTTGTTTTCAAACTAAACCGCCACTAATAACTGAGGTTATTAGTCTGTACTGTCAAGATCATCCAAGTGTCTCTAGAGATCAGGAGCAGGGAGACTTAAGGGATGGGGCATGAGGGTTACCCGTCATCCTTTTTAAAAGCAGATGATGAACAACTAATACACTTGAGAATTCAAAGAGACAAAAAATATATCAACTTATTCATAAATTGTTTCTCATGTTGGAGAGAACGAGATGAATTGATAAGATCGAAAAGTTGACAGACTTGTGATCGAAATCAATCCGGGATTTTTTGGATGAAAAAAAAAGGAAATCAATTCTGTAAATCTTTTCACAAGGGATT
>JABASK010000143.1:0-23899 GCA_019776465.1 Rambutanura hunanensis | reverse complement strand
TATAAATGATCGTCTCATAAATCTGAACAACTTTTGTAGGAACAAAAAAAAATTTTTTTTGGAAAAAAACTTAGAAAATTTTCACTGGTCTCAGTGGACAATTTTTGCTATACACCTCCCGAATAAGGTGTTTCTGAGATCTCCTCCAGAACTTTTTAGATGGCTACTAAACGCTTCGTGTTCGAGTTTCCAGATTCGGGTTTATCTATGTTATTACTCCAGAGTATACTCTGGAATCAATCCTCTGAATTTTTTTTGAAAAACTCTGAAATCGCTATAACTCAGCCAAAATAAGTGGGAAATGAACAAAGTTTTCAACGTCAAGAAGAACACGGTTTTACATCGCCATCAACAAAAGTCAAAATTGAAAAAGCTAGTGGTTACCGAATTTTAATTGAAAATGAAACCCTGGTTTACATTCCCTGAATTTCTTTAATCTATCATAAATCATTAAATATTCTTGAATAATTTAGTAAATATAATTAAAATATTTCTGAAATTTCAATTGTACTAATTTAGGGGATGAACAGGAGTACCACCAAGTCCAAATATCATGATTCCCAAATTTTTTTTTAAAAAATTAAAAAAAAAAGACAAGTAAGATATGAATCCCAGAAATGCCACCTTAAATGAAGCCTAACACCATTGCGCTATATTAAATTATACTGAAATAGCCTTTTATATAAATAGCCTAATGGTAAACTCTTTCTATTATAAAAAACAAACTAAAATACAAACTAAACTAATTAATTAAACTAACTGGAAAAGCCCTTACCTCCTGCAACGTTAAAATGCACGATTTTTTGATAACCGTAAAACAGATAAACATCAAAAAACCATTGTTGCTACCCAATCAACGGTTCTTTTTTGGTATTGCCGTTTCAATTTTTAGAAATTTTCCAACAGATCAATTTTCATAGAAAAACAATCGATTGAATAAATCTTTGCTAAGCATGCGGGCCAAATCAGGGCGGATATTTTTAAACACATGCGTTCATAACATAAAGTTAGGACCAAACTTAGGATCCCTTGGGAAACCCTAGTATTTTGAAAACACTTGGGTGCCCCCAAGTCCCTAAAAACTGTCCTAACTTTACAGTCAGTCTCATGCGCTCGTGAATAGTTCCTAACGTCTTTTGTTAACGCTGTTTGCATCCAGTTCTTAGGTACAACCAGATGCAGAGTATAGAAGACCAAAGTTACGTTGTAAAATTAATAATTAATAAAAATGTTATCAATTACTAAGTATAATTGATTTTTCCAAATGAAGGAGGAAGAGGCAGGAGTGGTGTCCCTTTAATGCGACTTTTAAAAAAGTTGCTGGTGGGAAATCGGCTTTAATAGATAGTCCTAGCTTTTCTTAGTGCGCGCCTTGGGACTCTCATAAGTTCTTGTTTCGAAATTTGGGCAGTTACTGATTCCTAGCACTTTTACATGCTAGCTTTTGTCCTAACTGCTTAGGATATGCTTTGCCTTTCGTTTGCCACAAAACTAAAATCACTTTATCACACCTTCGTTCAACTTATTCATTCTTGAGGAACTTCGTATGTAAGACGGAAATTGGATTTCTCTCCAAACCCAGATAAAGATTGTGTTTCCCGAGCGGACAAGTGTGCTTTCGTGATCCATTCCTGTTTCACCACGCGTTCGATTTCTGCATATGGTGGTTGAGAAGCCAAAGACCGCAATAGTGAAGAAGCGGCTGCTTCGCACAAGGAAACGCAACTACATTTTGAAACGGTCGCATCCTACCATCCTTGCCAACAAAATTCATCATTTTGCTTCAACTAGTAATCATTTGCACTGATCAATGACTAAAATGAATGACATACCAAAACCGGTTGAAGTTGGCAAAGAGTTTCGCTCGATGGCTCCAAACTTGTTACGTGTATTGCTGGCATTGGCTGGGGAAAATAATACAAGTATTTACCCTCGTGTTGGCGCAGCACTTGCCGTTCTGCGCAACTAAACTAATGAAAAGACTAACAGATTTCAGTGCTGTATTTCGTTTACGCTTGAAAAACCGGTGCTACCAGAGAGGTAGATACTTTAGTATAATATTTTTTGTATTGTTACCCCTGCTCCTTAATTTGTTTTAAAATCAAAAGATTTTTTGGTAAATTAAAAATAAGAAAAACAAATTATAAACTTTTGGTAACTAAACAAAAAGGTCTAATAGGAAAGACCGAATTCCTCCCAGATCTCAAGGACTTTTGTCCTTGAATTCCACTTATAAAACTTGAGTGTCAAATAAGGAGAGAGCGGTCAAGAAGGGGAATAGAGTAAAATATCTGAAGTGACAAGCCGTGTTTGTCACTTTAGAAATAGGACACACGGTACCATTGTCCATGGTGGTAAAACAACTTGATCTACCACCCAAAATTACCTTCGATAATAACAAATTACCGGTCCCTAGAAACGGTTTCTAAGGAAGTCGCTCAATTATTAGCCAACAAGCTAGTAATTACGAGTAGCGATGAAAGGAGACTTTAAATTTAAGGTTAAAAGACTACGAAGTGTTAGACCTAGAAGACACTTTTCGGAAGAAAAAGTTAGACCAAAATGGTGAAGTACGGGTAAGTAAGAAGAGAAGGCCGGTTAAGCAACCGATAGGACTAATTTTTATCTATAAGATGACATTCGGATCTTCAATTTATGAGGCAAACGAACCCCATAGTTCATAACAAGACGCCCAGGCAACAATGAGAATCTTCAATCAAATAGTCGACACTGCTAAGCCAGAATTTTAAAGCTTTTGTGGCAAGGATTGTTGTCCTTAACGACTGGCCAAGTGTTGATAGCAGTAGGAAAATAGGGTTATTGGTAAATTTCAACCAGGATTTGAATACAATGGATAAACTTGCTGAGGATTTGAAAAGAAAGATGCGAATTACTAAAGAAACTGAAACCGGAACTACGTCCTCGACTGAAGATGAGGACAACCCGGTCTCGGTCAAGGGTAAAGCTTCTGGAGCTTCTGGAGGTTCTGAAACTAAAACTCAGTTAGGAGGAACATCGGAAAAGTTTGGTGATTCGACTCCCCGCGGGAAAACCAATCTCCCGCCCTTGCAGCCAAAACCCGATCTTCGACTGTATCGAGTGTTGATCGAACGATCTGACGCTTCAGATGAAACGATTTTCTTTCCGAACCCACGACCCCGTACGTCTACTTCAAATGGGAAAAGAGTTCACTTCGAGGACTTAGGGACTTCGAGCCCGCACAGAAAAGCGTCGTCGACCATTGATCTAAACCTCTGTGGGAAAAAGGGGTAGAAGGAGATGGCCGACCGGTTCGATTCCAAATCTAACAACAAAAGTATTCTGGACAAAAAGGGTCCGATCCCCAAACCTACTTAAGAGGGAAGGGACCTAAGTTAAAAGGTTCCCTAAGATTCCCTAGGAGTAGGGAACTTGAGGCCTCTGTGGAAAGGTAATTTTTCAAAAAAATTTTTAAGGTAGGTTAGACTTCAGAACAATATTCATAGATGGTACTCCCAACACTTTGAAAATTCATAATTATAAGCCAAGAAGCCTTTTTTTTAAACTTTACTCTAGAGAAATTATAACAATTAGTTCTTTAACCTACACATCCAGCAATAGCCGTGTTGGAAAAATGGAGGAGTTGTGGTGTGGTGTAGATAGGCGGAGGTTCGATTCCCGCTTGGGTTGATAATTTTTTTTTTTTTTGCAAATTCTTTGCATACAATGCATTTTTGATGCTTGTTATACTTATTGTAGTGTATTTTTCTAATACAAATAAAACCTATCTCATTTTGCTAACCTGGTTTTATTAATTTATTTTTTTGCAAATTATGTACTGTTTTCTGAAATACACCGCTTTACATATTCCGTTGAAAAATAAATCTTTTAAATACAAATTAAACCAAAAAACCTTTGCTAACCTAGCTTTATATTATATTGTTGCAAACTTTAATTGAACAGTTCGCAAACCTGGTTTAACTTTTGTTTTGAATTGTCGTGGGAAGGTTTATTAGGAGATTAATAAAATCATTTTTGAATTAATAAAATTATTGTTTTATTGGAACACTGGTTGAAAATTAAAATCTGACAATTGTCATTAGAAAGATGGACGAACATTTAATCGATTATCGAAAAATATATATCAATTGCGATATAAATGCAACATTACAATATGCTTCAGATACCTGGTCCATCTCACAGACAGAGTATTAGAAACGTAGACGATGATGATCTACCTATAAATTCACTATCGTTTGGAAGAGAATTCATGGAAGTTTTGTTGGCTGAATTCCCAAATTATTCGAATGACGATAAATAAACATTTAAAGATCAACTTATGGGAAAAAATTGTATTCAAAATTCCTATCGCTTCTGGACGAATATATTTTTGTCGAAGAGGAAGTCATGGAAGATGCTGGTAGGATCATAGAGATCATGTTTAAGAACAGGAATATGACCCCATGAAATATTTATTGAAATATTTTCCAGTTGATGCCAATGAAGACAACGACTACAGTTCTGAGGACGACGATGATTACGATGAGGTTCCTATGGCAACCAAAGCTAAAATCATAAAAATTGTCGAAAAGAATCCAACCTAGAGTTTAAAAACGCTTCAGAAATCTGGTTGATCAGCGCTAAGAAGCAAAGCGAGGATCTCCGCTTGGAAACAACAGATTGCTGCTGGCGGTACGAAGAAGAAAAATTTCTACTGATTTTACATTCCTGGCCAGGCCAAATTGATCCTAGTCTGTATTCTGATATTTTAGGCCACAATGGTCTTCCAGAGTGCGAGATGACGATTATTCCAGAAAAGTGTACGCCATTCTGTCAACCACTTGACACAACTTTCCATCGATGCAGTTATTTATTGGAAAGGGATTAAAGGTGATTGATCTTGACCGCTGGCGAATAAACTATCCAACAGTGGATCTACCGTTTCTTTTAACCGAGTTGGGTGTAAGTGTGGTCACGTCATTCACAGAACTTTTGAGCCCTATTCATCCATACGTTTTTTTCCATGACCGACTAGATTATCAGGACTAGGATGACCTGAACCCTGCAGAACAGTACTGGTGGAAACAATTGGTGTATGAAATCCACAATGTGACATCCGATCATCCAGCGATGGATGCATTTATCAGAGATATGGAAGATGACCTAGACTACTGCCAAAACCGTGCCGATTAACGGTACTCCTACTTTCCTGTTTCGGTAAATGAAACACCGGGACCCGGACGGGATCGAATCTCCAGTAGATTTTTGATTGAAAGTATGCCACATATCCTTGTGGAAATCTCCACAGTGCGGGCCAGTGCCTATGAAGCCCCTCGAATATCAGAAGTGGGTTATACCATTCCCACTAGTCTTTTCCTCAATCATCCCGCGTCCCCAAATCACTTTGAGTCTTTAATGGATAAAATTAAGCTGATTTGGCTAAAACAACTGCAGTGTACACCCGCAAAGCAAGATTAGGAAAAAGGAGAGAGAAAGCAAACTGAATCCTAACTTAATTCCATACACTAAAGTCTATACTAACCTGCTAAATCTAAGTTATAGGAATATTATTTAAACTTTTCTAGGTAGGAGTCGAAGCTTCAGGGCTATGGGAAATATTTTGTGGTTTCGAATGGTTGTAATTTATAATGCGGGTACATATCCGTTACCCGGCGATCCAATTATGGATAAAGAGGTACACAAACTCTTCACAAGCTTAGGACATAAGCACACGACCCTTTACTACTGTAACAGTTAGTTATAGAAGTCAGGACTGAGTTATCGGCTTCCCAAACTTATTGATTGCCCCGTGCCCAATATCGAATAAGAATCTCAGGTAATTGAATTTTCCTTTTATTAGGAAGATATATCGATATATATACCACTATATACCGCTATGAATGTTTCGACGTAAAAACCACCATGACCCTGAGTTGGTTCTTCTTTGGAGCAAGTACTGAAATTATTTAAAAAAACAAACATTATATTTCACCACTTAGCTGTCGAGAGATGGTGAATAGTCAAAGATCACCCGACGGGAGTCAAATGGAACAGAAAGTCGAAATATTTCATGACTAACCTCGTAGCGTTATCCGAATAGAGCTGGCCCCATGTTAACTCCCATGAAGTAGTAAATTGTTATTTTGTTCGCCTATCTATCTCTGCGGATCAGTACGTAGACAGCATTCGCACAACTAGTTTCCTGCTAGACGAGTGTAAGTACTCGAGCGGATATTGTCCCAGTGAGCGTGGGTATGTCATTGGGAATCCTAACAATTTTAAGCGGTGTAGACTTCGTAAAAGAGAGACAACTCTGTTTAAAGACGGAAGACCGTATTAGTTGTCCCGAATACTCTAAGGCTCTAAGCGATGTTACCCCTATGCTCATTCGTAATATAAGTATGGGAGTTAGTTCACAAGGAGTTATTGCCGGATCTCCAAAATCCGACGAAATTCATCCCGAAATTGAATTAAGTCGAGTAATTGATAGATTTATCGGAGTAGGACCATCAGGGCGAAAGAACAGGAGTAAAAGTTAACGGGAGAGCCACATCTTTCCAGTCCTGGGTTCCAAAAATCTCACTGTCTTCCTATAAAGACCGACTAAACGAATATGTGGTAAATGGATACGTAGGATTCATGCCAGCCAATAAACTCAATACCCTTGTCCGAGAGAAAACAAATTATGCAATTTACCTCCTACACACCGAAATGTGTAAGATAAACAAGCGCCAGTTGGAATTGTTACTCTCAATCGCGGAAAGTAGGAACCCAAGTATCCTAGTCCGAACCATTTTACACAATATCAGTTAAAGCCTTAGTGCAAGGTGATATCATTAGCCTCACGGCTTGCGAAGAAATCCATAACTATATGATGGTTCTCAGAAGCGAATGTATCGTGGAATTTCTATTCGGTTCATTTCGAAGTTAGGTTAGGTTGACCAACGTCAAGATTATTCAGTTCCTCTATCGCATGATAGATAAACTGTCGACCTGCATGTATTGCCGACCTTACACCTCCCACAACTTGTTCCGCACCTGAACTTTATTTTGATGTCGGTCACACGTTGTCCACCTAACAAACCGAAGTGTCGTTACTTCAATTCCGGTATTACCACGACCTGGAGAGGGCGTAAAGATGTCCTGGCTCCCTCCTTTAACGTTTGACGCCCCAGGAGTCTATTCGCAAAAAGAAATTTCGGCCATAGATTCTGTCCATGCCATGCTTCGTGACCTTCGATGTAGATACAAAATTGACGATAGTTTGCGAGACCAATCCCTAGGAAAACATGTTCGAAACGCCCAAATCATTATTAGTCTGTTATAGGTTCGGTTTAGAAAATTGATACTGTCCCTAAGCATAATAATTTTAGTCAGAATTCCACTTTATATGATTCGAAGAAAAAATTTCTGTTGTCTTTGCTAAATCTAGGACAAAAGCTAAAAGATAGGATTCAACGACCACGCCCAAATCTGAACTCACCAGAGGAAATTTCGCTTGAAATTTTGTCACCCCCAAGTGAGAATTGCGTTCCAACCGCTTCCGTGGTCGCAGATTTAACTCAAGGAGGACGTTTGAAAGAAACTAAGAAACCGAATCTAAACCACACCCGACCCAAATTTACCCTAATGTCGAATCTTTGATCGAAAGGTAAAATCGGAACGAACACGCTTGTCCGTAAACTAAAAATTTCTAAATCTTGTGAGAATTGCTGGGCAATCGTAAAAACAAACTCGACCTTGACTTTGTTTACCTAATCTCCTATGTGATCTCTGGAGTAGAGACTAGAACATTGACATCAAATTTTATTATACTGTCCCTCCCGCATTTTGCCGAAAATTGAACCTCGACTGGGTACATACGCGTCCGAGGCTCCAGTGAAAATACGAAATGAATTCGGTGAAGCTTCTCCCGTGTCTTGTTCAAATAGAAATTGTGAAAAATTTAGATGTGCCCTCTGTCGAAACTTTGCCTCAAATCGCACCGTGCATCATGGCAGCAGCAGAGCCGTTGATTTTCAAATTCAAACAAGACGTTGCTGGAATCGCTAAAGACTTAAGACACTTGAAGTCCCTTTACGGATTATGTTTGTTAAATACCAGAGAAGTGGCAATACTGACAGATGATCACATGATTGGACATGAAGTTTCGTTGCTGTCGATTGTTAGATATGTCAAGAAACCTTCAATTTTAGTTCACATAAATGCGTTCTGTCAAATGTTAACTAGAACTATGATGCGAATAGTCTATATGTTCAGTGCAGACTTTGATGATGACTGTGAGTACGGAAGACATGTATACATAAAACGTTATAGCACAAATTACAGAACGTTTTTTACCAGAGGATGCTATGCGTCTATGTTGCTAATGGTGCAAAACACCATACTTTATCTCTACAATTTTCAAGAAAAGTCGCAATTCTATTCGTTTGGTAGAAAGAATTGGAGTCAAGAAAATTCAAAATCAAAGTATCTTCAACTGAATTATTTCGACATGCAAATTACGAGAACCAAAAAAGAGGCACGGCGTCATCTTCGATATTATGACTAGCAGGCACTTTGTATTATACCAAAAAAATGTTTCACAAGATTTTGCGGCATAGGATACAAATTTAACATAATGACAGCCAGTTTTGCGTTTGACTTGGAACAAAAGAAACACTTCTAATTATAATACTAAACTATGCATCCATTCTATTTTCAAGGGATACATAATCTAGTCTTCTAAGTCATAACACGTAGTTATTCAAAATTTACTTACTAAAGACAGAATAGTTGCACGGATACATAAGTAGTCTGACTAAACTTTAATGACGTTCGTTTCATAACCCTAGTGCTGAATCCACAGAAAATAAAGACAAAACAAACTAAACTTTATAGTTTCCATTTTAGACGTCAAACTATATTTGGGATCATCACTTGTCGTCAATATCTTAATACTTGCATTTGTGAAGTTTAATTCGTTATTTTCAAATATTTCGTATATTTCAACATAATGGAAGGTAAAGGGTTCTATATTTATCATAATTTCAGCAAACTGTTCATTACAACATTAATGTAACTGGGCAGGTACAAATAAGATCAGCTATAAGTGTAAGCTTATAATTATTATTATTATTATTACTTAACAGGAAATCCTGTAACCTATATAGTGGAAATATACATTCAATCGATGCAACACATTAATTGGAGAGGTACAATGGTATTGAGTGACACGATGTTAACCAACTCTCATCCCGACTATAGCAATAAGTCTACGGATTTCTTTGCTCTTACTGGAATGGATTTTCTCCATTACATAGCGCGATATTTAGTAACATTAGACGAATGGACAACAGGAGTTGATTCCGATAATGAAGCCGATTCGATAGAATTCATCGTAGAAACGTTAACTATATTATTGCAATGTGTTTACAATTGAAAAAATCAACAATATATTTCTGTATAATAAAATCTACACTTAAAACATTCTCGTTTCTCCTTAACAAAAAAAAACATTAATTTTTTTGTATTCTTCTGAAAGGTAAAATTGAGAGTTTGTGTACATACAGTTTTAGTTTTGATCCATTCCAAATCTTATTGGCATTTGTAAAACCATGTTTAAGGTTTATTCGAAGGTGATTATTAATTATAAACCATTACTACTACGATTTGATGTTGTTTGAATTTGCCATCTGGCGGATGCAACAGTGGGTTCAAATACCAATCCACAAAAATGGGGATACAATAGCCAGTGGTCATCCTTACATCAACCACCTAAAGTAAAATCGAGTGATTCTTCACGCCTCACATAAAGAATCCAACGGAGTTGTGCTACTGAGATGAGGTTTGATAGCAAGGGAGTACTGTAAGTGTTTATGTAAGGACGCCACTATTTGCAACCTTGAAGAACCAAATTGTAACTATAGTAACCCTTTTTTGTTCAAGAATTCCAATGTCATTACAAACGAGTGAGGTCCATTGAGAACCACAAGAACTCCCCTTAGGATCTACCACACTAAAATTTTACGTTTTGAATTTAATATATTTTTGTAAGACTTACATTGATTTAAACATAATCATAATAACAACTTATTTAGTAGGAATGATTATTCTGGTAGATTTTGAACGACAGAAAATTTCATTATTGAGACAATTTTTGTTATCCGCGTCTGATATTTTGATCTTCTTTTTGTATAACCAAGAGACGAACTACTTCTCTAGTACACTTTTGAGGAGTACACGTGCATTCATGAGAGAGTGATGAAACTGCAGTTTGATCGTTTTCAAGCAAAAAGGCCAAAATGTCAGACCAGGGTAATAAAAATTGACTCAAAATATAATTCTCTTTTTAAAAGCAATCCTCAAACTTGGGTTTATGCACGACCAAGGATTTAAACTCACCCTATTCTTGCCTTTTTAAATAACTCATACATTTGCTGATGGTATTGAAAAAATACGCAGAAAACTTTATGTCACAACAAGCTGTTTTCTTTATACATATGAATGAAGTATATGTAAATGAAGTAAATACAATTGTAAGTGTTAAAGAAACTACTCTACGTGCTTATAACCTGGAAACTCTTAAAAGAATCAGCCCATTTTTTAGGAGTATTTTACGACAAGCAGCTTTTGAAGGTAGAGTAATAAATATATACTTAACCCTTTTATCCGTATTTAACTAAATAACTTAAGTTTTCTTTACAATATGGTTGTAGATGAATAATTTGGACTCTTGTGTGATAGGATTCGCCTCTTACACAGCCAAAACGAATGATACGAGAGTAGATAGTAAGGTGTAGCCAAGACCAAATTCCTTAAGAATTGGTCATGACTCACTTTGTTCCTTTCCATAGAGTGTAAACAAACGGTATGGTATGTCATATGACACCGATGATGATAGAACAGTGTGACACTAACCTCTTTGTGATATGCCGTCTTTGACACTATAGCACTTTGACACACTGACCGCGTTTACCTTTGATGGTAATTCAGTCAATGAAGCCGGTGTCTTTGAAGGTGACGTCAGCTGTCGAACTACTGTTCGAGACGGCAAACTGTAATATGGTTAGCATGACAACCAGTGGTTCGAATGGGCGACTTGTTAGAAGGGCTCGAAGAACCTGAACGAATGCTAGTAGAGGGCTCTGCGGAGGCAGACGACATTTTAGATGATATCTTAGATTCGCTTCTAGACTTTGAAGGTGAGAATATGGCAGAGGCTGAGTGTAGTCGAGAAAGAGAAAATAGTGTCCGTGGAAATCAGAAGATTAGATTCGGTAATGTTGGATTAATGTTATAACACAAAGCAATGAGACTAAATTATCTTGCCCAATAGGCTCAGGCGAGGTCAATGATGCCGATTTGCAGAATTATAAAACACGGCTGTGTCCACTTTGCACTGTTAAGTTCAAGAATGCAAGGGATTTGGATTTTCACCGGTTTGTTTTCCAACCTGAACATAACAGAAGTGTTGTCCGTTTTGCCTCAAATAACTTTGAAGAGTGCTTCTGGCACCTATCATTCTGGAAACTTGAACTCCAAAAGATTTTGTACAACATGTGGAATTTCATAAACAAAAATCGAAACTTTGTTGCCAGCAACGATGTCCACAATGTTGTCCAAATACGCAGCGCTAAGACTCACTGTATTCCAAAATACTTTTTGTTTTCAATTTTACTGTCTTGACTTAAAACACCTTGAAAGTGTCGAAGATCTGCAGACATATTGCCATTTAAAATGTAAATTTCAACAAGTTTTTCGGTAACTTCTGTCATTTCAGTAGAGTTAAGCCTATTGTCTTTCTACCAGATATTTCAAGGGTCTACACATTATTTATATTATCACTACTCATGACTCTCAGAAATGAGCTATAAATGAAAATGAACAGAGTTCATATACTGTGACATGAAAAAGTGTTATTTTTGTATGGTTCAAGTAGGAGGCCATCAAAGGGCAGTGACATTTTATTTGTGTCATTGACATTTGTATATACATATTTGTGTCAGTGACATTTTAGTCTATGATGTCAGCAGGGAAACTGGCATTTAGTTTTTGCATGTTGCAATACCGGATGACGAAATTCCAGGTCCTTCATCAACTATTACACGATCGGTTGGTTCAATTTCACATAATGTAGATACTCTTGTTCCAACCCCTTCAGTTAATGTTACCGATTCCGCTGGGACTTCTATCGGTACCACTATCCCGCGACTAGTTTTTCGAAAGGTTCGACATTGACTCTTTATATATTGACATTGATTCGGATTAAAATATTTTACAAGGTCCAAACTTCTAATTTCATAAAATATTTATCAACATTTGTATTGATAAACCCAAATCTTAATAAAATATTTTACTCGTCAATTATGTACAAAATAAATTACTACAAATTTTGTATTTTGTATATTCGAACATTTTCAAAGTTGTAAGAAGGAATCATTTGTAGTTGCAAGTAGGAATCCTTTATAATTGCAAGTAGGAATCCTTTGTAATTTCAGGTAGGAATCCTTTTAAATACAGCACAAAGACCTCCTATTGCACTTGCACGGTCTGCCTCTCTCCCGCGGGAAGGGCCCCTATCTCTTGGGAGGGAGGGAGAGGGGAGGGAAAGGGCGAACCTCTGCAGATCAATTTTCTTTACTTTTAATTTCATAACAACGTTACTAGTTTATGCATGTTTTGAAAAGTCAAAGTCCGAAATTGTTTTGTTAATTTTTTTTGTAGACATCGAATTCTAAAATTCAGCAAAATATAATCAGACAAGAGTAGCAGTATAGAACAAAAAAGTAGGTGCAAATTAATTAAAATTCACAAATGCTTTCGTTACCGAGGTGCACCTCTTTGTAGAAAATATAAAACTAAAAATTTATGAGAAAAATTACAATTTGTTAATCTAGGTCAATGATCTGGCAGTTGGAATATAAAACACTTCCATCAGCGGTTTGAAATATTTTGTGTAATAAAATTTTGTAATAGGTAAGTAAATGTTGTACATCTTACTTAGAATTATGACTTGGTATGTCCCGCCAAACCAATTTTTGTAGTGTCAATAGTTTTTCATGACTGTTGATGGTGACGGCATGTCTGTCTGGTAGGTTGGCCGAAGCTGGTCGTCTCTTGTGTGGGAATATACTCAGTACTTTGTGAGTCAATTTTAGTTTCACTAAATTTTATACACTTTTACCACCCATCTACTTTTGTATGTTTTCACACACCAAAAACAACCCTCAACCCCAACCGCCTTCATTCATCCTTTCGATCACCTTTTCTATTTGGTTTTCATTAATGTCCAGAAGTGGTTATTCTACAATATCGAATCTTAAACTAACTTTTACTTAACTTTTACTAACCTTTACTGAAAAGGAAAGGTTTTTAAAGTGAAAATTTGCGAAATAAGTGGCAACTCTTACGCTTGTGGTCATCAACTTTTTAAAGGTGTTAAAACCTACCTACCTGAACTGGCATGAACCAATTAAGGGTAAAATGTTAAAAAAAGAAAGTGTAATCGGGCTTGTGATTAAGTGGGTTGATGTAGGTTGGGGCATAGCCAGTTTAAAATAATATAAAATAAATGAAAACCTTATCACAAACATATCAAATCAATAAACTCCATCAAACCATCATTAGTCCTCTTTGATTCGATGGTAAGCAACATACTGTTCGGGAAACTGGAGTTTGCGGAACGCAGAAATACTGGAACCACTTTAAACAAATTTATCAGACGGTTATTGAGAGCAAAGCACCTACAAGTATATTAAAAATAGAGATAGCCAGGACCAGACTGCCTATGAAAATCGCTCTACAAGCCATCACAAGCCATAGAGGTAATCAAAAGAGTCCGGACAGAGTAGCACTTATTTGTTTAAATACGTTGGTAACGATGGACAAGAAAAAAACGCGATTTGAAACTTAATTGGTATTTGCAATACAAGAATGTTCTAGAAAAATTTCAGATCCCATGGGCACTTTCAACAACTATCGATACAGGCCAAGATGAGTTGAACACATGGTCAATACAAAAACATAAAAACGGAATACAAATTAAGAAAGGACAAAAATTCTACCTAGCGTCATCACACTTAGAATCTCTTGATGTCCCGCTCAGACGTTACTTAGAAGAAAAATTCGACATTCTGACAAAAAGATTAATCGCTAATTAATTGCTTGATTAATGGTGCTATCAGGTTTAATCCGGAAAACCACTGCCCTTTATGCAATTGGGGATCAATGAATGACGTATAAAGTTACAATTAGCTGAGAGGTTCATTAGGTTAGATTTACGTAGCTAGGTTATGTTAGTTAGACAAACTCTTGATATATTCGCACACATCACTCACCTCAACTATATTCTATTCATTTAAACCTCAAACTACAAAAATCTGGGCCTGTGCCTTAGGGCCTGAAGGGTAATTAACTAAAAAAAATAGTGGAGCACCTCTGTCCCATCCAAAAACTGGACTTGATCCCTTCTTTGCGTGCACCTACGCAGCAATAACATGTATAAGACTTAGTATGGGTATCTCTGGTTTTAAAATTCGTGTCGCAAAAATTGAAAAGTTTTCAATGCACTGAAGTTTCCCCATAACTTCCTTGTAGACAAACGACAATCGCAGTTAGGCGACATATTGGACAGTTTCATATGCTCTATGCAAATGTCGTAGTTGTTGTTGGGTCATAACATAACATTGGGAAATATAATTATGAAAACAATTGGAAATGAACCTTCGTATGCAGTAGAAACACGTGTATGTACACATCAGTTCGACATGTTAGATAAACCTTAACTTGTCGACAACTTTACAACTACAGATATCGGCCAGGTTAGACTAAGTACTTGAACAAATATCATTACTATTAAGTGGCAGCATATTTTAGTTAGTAAGTGTCCGATAACTTACCTAGGTTAGGTAACTTCAGCCAAGTCCCATCTACAACGTTTACTTATGGGGTTGTTGACGCCTCACCACAAGCATGAATTCAAAAGCACTATTAAAAACTGTACGTTTTTCATGTTATTTGCAGTTGATTATATTAAAAAATTTCTTTACGTAGTCTGCACCCATAAAGCTGAGTGGGGTTTGTTTCTGAATTTTTATATGAATGTAGCCGTACTTAGGAAAGTGCCAAGCCAAAAAAAGCCGCTAATCTATTTATTGGGATCATTGGGACTTTTCACAATTTGGACGGTCAAACGGCCATCAATGTCTGGTACGTTGACGATCGTCAAAGGATTCACCCGAGCATAATGGTGAAATAAAGAAAACATTAAATTTAGCAGTGGTTGAGTTTGACAGTAGTACTCATCAATGGAACTCATACAAGAATTAGTCGCGATTATTTGACGATTTACTATAAAAATTTGCTTGCGAACTTAAAGAATTTGCAATTAGAGACTATTGCAGCACTGTAAAAATAAAGTGATGTATTGGTATTGATACCTAAAAGGCTTCAGGCGTTGCTGATGAAGCTGAAAATTCTGAATAATGTAGCAGTATTGATTTTATCTCTCCAGTCATTAATGACAGATATGGCTTAGCGCATTCAAAATTATGGGTTCTAAGTATTCGCATGCACTGAAACAACCTTTACTTTGGCCAAATTTAAGCGAGGTATTATTTTTTCTTGTAGTTAAATTTTTATTTGTTTTAGTTGTGGTATACTTAACACAACATCAGAAATTTTTAATGCGACTCTTCCGATGCATTTCATTATTTCTATCAAGAGCCTGGACTTCTTGTGTAAGGATATGCATTTCCCTATCTGTTTTTCCAAATTTTCAAATCTTGCGAAGAACCGAGATTACATGCTAGTAGCCCTTTCAGATTACTCATTACTTTCGATAAACTCAATCGACTAGACTGTCTTTTGGAGGCATTCGACACGCTACCATTGTGAAGTTGTCGTTATCGGCTGGTCCTTTTCCGGGCGAGAGACTACGCTCAGCAGAGGTCAATGGTGGTAGGACTAACTGGCTCTGCTTTAGTTTTTGAATGCTCATCAGAGTTTTGATAGCGGGTTAATGTAGCCTGAAAATGAAAAGAACCCGCAGTATTCTGCGTAGGTGGCTGTGGCGTCTTTTATAATTGATAATTTAAAAGACAATAATTTGTCTAGTCTGGGCGAAGTGGTGTAGATAAGTAGTCGATATCCGTTGATGAGATGACGAGGAAACGATTGTGAGATTTGATTTGGATGTACGGGACCAATATCACTGATAATTAATCAGTTATAATTTGAAGTCGCGGAAAAGCGTGTGCACTCGTCAAGTTCAAATCAAATTCCTCAATAGTAATAATCAGATCGAAAACCGAATCGATTCGTGTTGATTCTTTAAATAATTGCTTAAATCCAAAACTATCGCAATTGGCATATTTTCCGCAATATTTAAGACCCCATCTCATTTGCAAAAAAATTTCAATTGAAATCTCCCACGACATTACAGCGCTTATTACTTCGAACTAATTGTAGTGTTATTTCTTCTAAATTATGCATTTTAAATTGTTCATACTCAGCCTTTTATCGAAACATAGACAACACACATTAATAGCGATTTTCAAAAGTTTCTTTCACTTACGAATAGATAAAAGTTAAATATTGCGTAATTCTTCGCTCACATTATAGTTTTGAAATACCGAAATATTCTTCGAAATGGTCGCACTTCCCAAGTTCAGGGCGACGAAACTTCGTCTTGTGGACCATTCTGCTTAAAATTTTTAGCGACTTAGCAAGTGGGAGTAAACTTTCAACAATTTTAAAACAATTTGATAGGAAAATATTAAAAAGGAATGAACTAGATGGTAAAACTTTTGTCAAAGTACTAAACATTTGTAGACAGTCTAGTAAACCTAGAGCCAATTGGCATAAGTGAAAATGTATTCATTAAATAAGTGGGCGAAAGGATGGAACTACTCAAGTCACCACGTAGAAATAAAAAAGGTCTTTTAAAGCTACAAAGAGATAACCACTTAGAATACTACAGCGTCGGTACAGCTCAATATTCACTAGCAGACAAGACATCAAATAAAAACGATGATGAAAATGAAAAGACAATGATTTGGGCTTGTGGAATTTCGCAAAATGAAATTGCAAAACTAAGACACGAAAAAATCGAATCGAGGAGGTTTTGGGAATGTGAATTTTGGTCGATACTTTATATCAGATACAGAGAGCCTACCTTTTGGTGATAGACGCATCCCAGCTTGAGTATTCGAACAAGCTTTATTTAAAACAACTACATTGATACTGTTGATAAATTTATAAGTATAAGTGAAATGTCAAACACTTAATAAAATAATTGTATAAATGCTTTACTGATAATAAATACTAAGAAATAAATTAAAACTTTAAGTCGTCCTTTTTTCTTCTAGTAATGAAACTTATTTTATACTGTCTAAACGGTATCATCAACCACCGAAACTAAAAATATGTTAATTTCGGCACCAACGCCCTCTCTTGAAGCACACACACAAGCACCAAGTCGATGATTTTCTTAATTTTATAACTCACCTCTTCACTCGCCCTTAATCTTTCCTAAAATAATGTCAGCAGAACGACAAAAACATAGCACTCAACTCCACATTACAACACCACGCTATCCGACACATGGTAATAGTATCACTCTAACCCAATCCTTGTAATAGTATAGCTCAAGCCCAACCGTGGAACTACTATAACTTCAACCCACGACGCATGGCAATAGCATAGCTCCAGCCCCAACCAAACGCCAGCGCTGACCCAACCCCAACCCCACGCCCCTCCCTCAATCCATCATGGCCATAGGATCGACTGCTCGATCGGCGACCGATCAATACGATCCACTGTGATAATAGCTTCTATTAGCTAACCAAGTTCACTGGACAACGAAAGTGGTATTGATTTAAGGATTCCTAAATCGAAGCTCTACTATGAACTTGGTGATAGCTTTTTATATTTGAAGTGCAAAGTGGTGAACACGGATGGAACGTCTTCTGACAACGTCACTGCATCGAATTGCTTGTTTTCTTTATTTAGCAATTGCGTAGTAGATATAAACGCGACTAGGAAACCGGCCGAGTCCTTCTTCCTGATATGGAATTTGAAATATCGCTTACTTGAAATCTTCCTAAAATTTGCCTGGATTCTGACTCAGATACTAAAACAGGTGTGAATGGCGCACCGTGGAAAATTTCTATCACAGAGTGCTCAATATTTATCAAGACATACCTCATCAATGAAGTATGTCTAAACTAGATTTTAATTTTGCGTCTGGAAATTATTTGAGAGCCTATCATTCCTTGTTCAACGATTTACCGCCAGGAAATACGGCCAGAAACTCCATTAGCCGAAGCGACTACGTTAATGGGAATACATTATTTGTATTTGATTGAACTTGTCGGTTCGAGTAATCAGGCCCATTTTACTTATGTATTCTGGTTAGCGGTCAGCTAAAAAATTTTCTTTTGAAAAAAAACCACTCTCCAAACAACTGCTTTAGAACTTACACTATGGCACAACACCAAAACAACAACAACGCTGGAAACCCCAGATATCGCGGAAAGAACTTTGATCCAAATTTTGTTCACCCGAATGCTAGATCATCGTCTGACGCACCTGGCCATCAACAACAACAACACAACCCCACAGCCCAACAACAACGGCCACCTGCACCTGGAACCTCAAACAACGAATCGAGGTCTTCTAAACAAGGACAGAGAAGAAACAAGACGCGCCACACTCCCTTGGCAACCTTACCACCACCAGGGAGATTGAACCCAGATCCAGTACTCCAACCTACTCGTGATGAACCAGTATGGAAGGATGCGGTCTTCGGTTCGTATATGTCCATACGCGAAATGAATACGGACACTACCTTCACTCCATCAGTCTCATCACTGATTGAGCGGTCCAAGGAAGTGATCACTACCGTATGCGCGGACGATCCATCTACCTCTGCCTAAAAGGTCTCGGGGTGATTGAAACCAAGACAGGAGAACACCTCCACCCAAAATTTCCACAACGACCAACTGAAGTAGTCAATGGATTTGGTGAATACTACGGAACAATTGATGCGAAAAACCACAACCTCTACGAGGAAATTCTATGTCTAGGCGTAGTTGCAGAATTTTGACGACAAGCTCTAAGCCAAGCACCATCCGGTGTTTATGCTTCAGCTCTCGCTTTACCAAACACTACTGCAAACCAAAATCTCCTCGGTTACGAACCACTTATGTTCCGCCGCGATGAGGCAAAATCAACATACATGGGCATCGGCATTACACCGATCGACTTTACTTCGGATGTCGGAAACACCCAGTTTAATTTTAAACTCCTCAACGTGATGTCTGAGATTATATCTAAGATGAAATATTTTAAAATAATCAACACAACTATCGGACTAATTGGTGAAACTGGATCAATAGCTCAAGCGATCCTCACCATGCCTACGGAACTCCAAAATCCAGTAAGAAATGTAAACACTGAATCATACTGTCGCTCAATCGCTCGTGAAGCAGCAGGAACATATGGTTTAGGGATATCTGCTGGTTTTAACAGAACCAAAGAGCCTACAACAGCACCCGGGATCAACTTGTCCCAAGCAAACGCAGTATGAGCATGCCTCACTTTCGATGAAGCTAACGCGCCTAACCCAACGCTTGGATCGTCAACAGAAATGTTAGACGAAACTTACCACCGCAGTATCTAACTGACGTGTTCAGATCTATAACACAGAATTCTGGACAGTACCGTCGGCATCACATTAATAATGTGAACTAAGAAGTGACGAACATCTGTCCCCCCAAGTGGGGTGGGACAGCATCTTAAAACTATACTCAACACTAATAAGAACAATTAACCTATATTGTAGCCCAGTTTGGGAACTTCGTTACTTGAATATAATTGAAATGTCTCAAATTTACTTTTACAAAAAACTCTTTAATATTTCCCAACGAACCTCATCTGCAATGATCCGTATGGAATTAGGTCTAATACCATCGTCGTATTTTGTATATATTCAAAAGGTTCAATTTTTACATCGAATATTTAAATTACCGAGTACGCGCATGGTAAAAGCTTGCTGGGAAAAACTGGAAAAAACACATTCGAGTGAAAAAGTTACAGACTATAATTGGGCAGAGCAGATTAGAGGTATATTTGGAGAGTTAGACATTGAATTTGTCTACCCAATTACTTCTAAATTTTGTCAAGAAATTCCGAACCTTATACTGTCAAAAATGCTCACGAGAGACCACAACGAAAGGAATTTTTGGTGCATTCCATTTTCTGCCTGAAGGCCCCTTTTGCTGTCGTCCAGAACGAAGTAGTTTGGTGATCACATACGTCTTAGTAGTATCAGGCAAGGGTTCCTTTATCATTTTGTACACAGCAATAATATGGTAGCAATTTCCCGAACTTTTGCAACTGCAAACGTAGCTTCCGCTGTCATGTTTTGTCACAAATTGGAAGTCTTCAGACTGTAGGCTTTTTACACTAAAAACACCGGGGTGAATGTTGTCCACTAACTTTGAGGTCACACACATTTCGGCCATAGCATATTTGGAACTAAAATCGTCATTTGTGTTTAAAATTTCACCTGGATGCATTGCAGCCTTTACATGTTCGGCCATTTTTCGAGGCACCCAATGCGCGTACTCCGGAACGTCCACTGGAAATTTTGATTTTCGATATTCCGCTTTGACTGTTTGGTTACCCAGCTCCTTGTACGCTCTACTAAAGTCAACCAAGTATTCCAGATCCCACTTGAATAGAGTAAGAACTAGCGTATCTACCGGTAGCTCTTTCCAATTCTGATTTTCCTTTACTCGGCGATTTGGACTTTCTCCGCAATTTGTCGTGGCTGAACAATCTTGGAAAGCTGAAAACTGGTCTGTGTAGTATTTATCTGCTTTGTTCATATCTTGTTGTATATGTTTAACGTAATAGGACTTGAATCCTTTGCTCCAAACACGGCTTCTTTTCTCAAAAAGTTGATCGTACTCATTTTTTGTGGCGACGCCTAAAAATTCACGAATGTGTCTAACGTATACACGAACGTCGTCAGCAGTACTTCCACCCGCGTTCTTTACCCAATGCTTGACATTTCTAATTATGTGGTTATTACATAAAACGATTTTAGCATCGGGAATTACACAAGTAATTGCATTTCTAATAGCGTCCTCCCGATCTATTACCCAATGCTTGACATTTCTAATTATGTGGTTCTTACACAGAACGATTTTAGCATCGGGAATTACACAAGTAATTGCATTTCTAATAGCGTCCTCTCGATCTTCACAAATTGGCGTTGCGCCACGAACCGTATTCAAATTTAAGATGTCACCGGCTTTTCGACAAAGTTTAAGTAGTAAACTTGTTCTCGACTGTCATGAACGGAAATTATTACTGGAAAAATAGGATCGTTCTCAAGGAAGGTGTTACGCATACACAACATTGAGACATATGCGTCTCCCTAGTTAAATGTCGTGTCGAAACAAAGCATCTGCTTCAAGTTTGGATTTCTTTCAGCTTCCTTAAGCAGCTTGTTAGCTAGCGCGACAGTTTTAGGCTCAGCCAAGATAACAGAATAAGTAGTACCCTTTGTGGAGGCGTGTGTTGAAAACTCAACTATAAATTTGCCAAGTGTTTCGTTCGCTTGCATTTCTAGAATTGATGATATTGAACATGGTGTAATTTTGCCAAGACGATTCTCACGATACTTCATATTTTCGACCTGCTTCGTGTCACGCGGGTATACTCGCGTACGCGTATATTTTCTGGCTCTGTTTCGAATGCGTTATCTAGCAATTTTGAGTACACCTTTGATGGGGCTAAGTTGGTTGCTGTAACCGCATTTCTGATTAGACGCATGCACTTAGTAGCCGTGCGAGTTAACGTTCTACCAGATTTAAAGTTTTTATGAGGCCTTGGTTTCCATTCAAGCTCATTACCGACGTAGTGTATAAGTACAACAGGGTTAGTTGTCTTGCATGGTGCTTTCATCTTATACACAAATTTTTTGAAGTTTATCGTGTTCCCTGCATTATCTTTGCAAGAATACGATGTCTTCTCTAAGTTTGGACCGTACGAAACCCTTCCATACATCTTGAATCCGGTGTATGTATCGAATAAATAGTTTCCGTCGTCCTGTGCAGAGCAACGGTACAAGAACATTTCGCCACCTTTTGGTTTCAGCGGTGCTTCTGTGATGATATATTTTTCGAGTTCCTGACCTTCCGCTCGTTGAAGAATATCTTCTATCTTCTGCTGATTAGTTTCGCCTTCAATTTGACTTCCTTCAGCATAGGTTTTGTTGAAATAGCCGTGGCCTTCCTAGTTAGCGAGAATTTTTGTAACTTATATAATATTATAAAGCTGTTCTTTGCTCCACCTTTGCTAGCATGCGGCCAATTAAAAATTTAACGTATCATCCAACATACTGTAACAAAAAGGATTCTTACACCTTCGTTATTTACCAGGTAAGCTAATTCAATCCCTCCAAGTCCCTATGGACACTTGGAGGGAATGGCTATGGGGCAGCAGCCCATCAGCCTTACGGGTTCGTTTCAGGGAATTACTCCGGTTGGGGGTAGTTCTGGCCATGATATGTTAAGTACATGGTTTAACTTACCCGAGGTAGTCTTGGTGAATTGAAGTGAAATAACAATTAGTAACGATGTCGGTGTTTCACTTGCACGGTGTCAGTTTATTCAACGTAGGGTTAGTAGGTGGAGTAGCGTAGAATACCGTACAGTACAGTAAAGTACAGTAACGTGTAGTACCCCTTTTAAGTCAGGAGCAGTTGAGACTAATTTTACTAACTAACAGGTTCAGGTATTTATACCTGAAATAATCGTTACTTCCTTCATTAACCTAACCGCGGAATCCTCTGGTACTTTTCCACTCTTAATTGGCGGTTTGGCCAATTAAGAGTGGCAGATTGTTCCTTATCCAGTCGGCGCGTGGAGGTGGAATCTTATGGATTTCACCTCAACGACAACCTCAGGATTATCAGCATCCGTNGATTGTTCCTTATCCAGTCGGCGCGTGGAGGTGGAATCTTATGGATTTCACCTCAACGACAACCTCAGGATTATCAGCATCCGTGATAGTCCACACAGGGTGACATGGGCCCTTTTGTGTCCACCTGTCGTGGACACAAAAGACACAAAACCGACGCTACACTCTCCCGAACTTATAACTTTCACCGTCCTCGGTGAAAGGTAAGTTAACTATATTATACATAATATTGAATGTGATATTAATTGTGATATAAGTTTTAATTGTTACAGTGTTCGTTCGTTGTTTTGATCCTTTTGATTATTGGTCTTCAGTTTCTGGTTCACGCATGAAAATCTCTGTTAATTCCAAATTGTTACTTTCCAAGAAACTTATTTTGATATTCATTATTGGATACCATTTTTTCGTTCTGGCTGCATTGCTTTGGAAGAAACTTTTCCTTTGAGATTTGCCTCATTCTCGGTCGCTTCTCTGGGACAACTTGCTTGACGTGACAACTACCATTTTCTTTGTTTAAGGTAGTTTTCTCTTCAGCAACGTCTGCTGTTTCCTTGCACTTCTTTTTCTTGACGTCCATGTCTTTTTTGGAAGCTTGTTTAGCGTCTTTTTCCTTGACACATCACAGAATTCCAAAATTAGAACCACCAAAAATGTCAAAAGCAGATTTAAGTTTAATCTGACATCCGTATCCATTCAAGACGAAACTTTTCAAAAAAGCAAGACGGAAAATGTCAATTGGATATTTTCTAGTATTTTACAGTATTTAAAACATCCGTAAGCATTAACATAAAAAAAGCTGACATTCAATATTCAAAGGCAAAAAATAGAAAAAATGTAAACTTCAATTTTAAAAAAATTAAGGCGTTCCCAGGTGACTTGTCATTCAAGGCTTCTTATTTAAAACACTCCGCGAGCTTCAACATCAAAAAAGCTGACATTCAATATT
>JABASK010000142.1:0-23967 GCA_019776465.1 Rambutanura hunanensis | reverse complement strand
TACTCCAATTTTGTACCTTTAACACTATAATTTGTTAGAGTAAATAGAAAAAAAGGAAATTACCGTCTCTTCCAATAACTCAAACTCATAACCCGACCAAATAACGAGAACTAACATAGGGGGGGGAGGGGGTAATTATCACTCTTCAAGAATTTTAACTGGAACAACTTTTCCAGCAATTACGTTATAAAAATCAAAATAAATAAAACCTTCTCTCCCCCCCTCACTAAAGCCTATAAGAGATCAATTACTACAAACTTTTTTTTGCATCAAAGCTTACTAAATTCTAAGTCAAACTAGTCAAAAGTTGAACACCCCCCCCCCTCCAACAGGAGAAGGGGGAGGAGGTTAATTACGCGATAATTATAAGGTAGTTAAATGTTAGTTCAAAATTAAAAGTGATAGAAACCCTAGTCCAGTCTATTATTCTGAAAACAAGGAAGGGGTGGGGGTATGTCGCCCCCCCCCATACAAATTTTAGAGACCAGGCTCAAAACGAGTTCGTAAATTTACGTCCATTTTGAATCCTTATAAAACAAGGTAAAAAACTGGTTGTTGGTTTTAAATTTCACATAAATTGAGAGTCCAAAACTTACTGATGAAAGTAAGTTATGCTTTAAGAGTTCATTACCACGTCAGTTTGCTCAAATTTAAATTGAACTTTGACTTGACAAATTGGTCGGTGACATTTACGACGTAACCGTGTTCTCCGTCCAAGGTACACGTCATCCTCCCCGGCCGTTAATGTCTTTTCAACATGTCTCGACACAAAAATAAAGGCGGCCAGGCCAGAACGAAATTCCAAAACCCGTTTTTCAAAGTCTGTTCCAGTCCATTTAGAAAAAAAAAGACGAAAATAGATTTTTTTTTTTTGAAAATTGAAATGAAATACATAGAAAGACTAATTTCCGTTTTGTCTTGTTCCTAACCGTCATTGACGTTTTGAAATCCTGGAGGGAGTTAGTGACAACATATGTTTCGTCTTTCCGAACCGTTTCAATTTACCAAAAAGAAGACGGAGTGAGCCCGTTCTTAGCAATCGTTAACGTTACGAACAAGGAACCGTAAATGCCAACTGATAAATCGTCCTTACCAGATGCTGGCTGATGATGTTGTACCGTCTGGGCTGACTGTCGATACCCAGAAATTCGACATGGTCGATGAGTTTCGAATTGACTGACAAGATAACAAATTCCTATTGACTTCTTTCTAAACTCTTCGTAGTTGGTAAACACGAAACTCGTTATCAGGTGACCTTTCAAACTCCCCGTCCTGGTAATAAGGAAGGTCAAGAAGAGAAAGGTTAGTTAGTTTTTATATAAGCTTTTGCATTAGCTTTTCCGTATCCCAAGGTTCGTAACAAATTAGATGGGTAGAATGGACCAGTTTGGCAATTAATTGTAAGTTTCCTTACCTTACATTTCAGTCAGTCAGTCCTGAGAAAGCATCGTCGTGTCTTCAGTCCCGTGACACGACGGTCATGTCTTGGTGCGGTACCGTTGTCCATTCCTGTCGTGTCAGTGTCCTTTGTTCCAGGAAAAAGTATTAAGATCTACCAGAGCCTACTGGAAGGTTCTCTTAAAAGAACCCCCCCCCCCCTCACACCCACACAGATTCTACATAACCCATCATCCCCCCCTCCCCCTCTCTTCCTTAAAATTCCCTCTCTCCTTCCAGGAAGGGCTTATTATAGCACCTTGTACACTTTTCATCATTTGCTCGTTCTAATGTATTGGACATAATAAGCCCCGGAAATAGTTCTAGAGCCCGTAGTAGACCTCGTCTATGGTAGGTTTTTAGAGCAAAGGTTTTTCCACGGTGGTGGTGTCTCCACGGTTATTGCCCACGGTGTCTACACCCACCAAATGTATTCATTTCAACACAGGAGGCAGGGTCGGAAAGACATAAATTTTACTTTGAGCCCTCAAGACTTAAGACCAGTGGGGAGAATTTCAAACGTGTCTCAGCCATTCCTGAAAGTTAAGAGACATCATTTCGTAACGACGACAATATGTACTTTTCCTGGATGAAAGTAGACGTTACAAGCTCATACCGCCTTTGACTTTCATGAATAACACTGACGAAATGTCCCCGAAAAATAAGTAAGGCCCTCATGACAAACTTCATCTTGACTTTAACAGTTTGGAGATCCTCAAGTATCCAGTAAAATTTTTTGGAAGGTTTCAACTGCTGTGAATTTAATGCTTTGTGGAATTTCTATGAACACGATTCCTCATCCTTTTTTACCACGAAGAATTTGAAACCCCTTGGCTGGATTCGGTCCCTGGGAGACCCCTTGGGAACTGAAAAAATCTCGTCAAGGAAGATCATCTTTCAAAGATCATTCTTTTTAGAAAAGGGGGATGGACTGTCAGGATTTGAACGCAGATCCCTTCAGGGCCCCAACCTTTGACCCTTTGATAAACAAGAATAATTGTTTAATAGGCCCTTCATCCCTGATACCCTGTGGTTGTTGAGACTTGAAATCGTGAAAAATCTAACCACCTCAAGGTCATCGACTTGACCTATCTCATCAAATCTGGCTATGTTCCAAAATCCACCCGAACCCTTCAAAAACCCAAGGGGTTCTTACTCAAAAGGGTCTCAATTGAATTTTTTTATAATGTTTTTTGTTAAACTAAATTTCTTAGATTAAAGTGGATAATTCCTGTGACGACAATTTAGAACAAAGAAAAATAAATCTTGCAATATTATCCAAGTATGGGTAAATTTCGCAAAACTCAAAACTTCCAAGCTTGTAAACAATAGAGAACATAAATAACTACCAATTTTGTTGAAAGTGTGAAACTCTATTGTTCTTTTCTTGTTCTCCATAATTGGGTATATATATTTTTTTTGAAATGTGAATCTAATTTTGAGTTTTACAGATTCATCCTTCCTAAACCCTTGTTTTCCTCTTTTCTTCGACTTCAAATGAAGAGAAAGACACTTAAATTCGGTTTGGTTTCTCTAACCAATTTGTCACGCCTTGACAATCTGCTCATGATGAATTGCTTCTTTTGTTGGCTCAAGTCTTCCAGAGGGCAGGAACAGGTAGAGAGGTCTCCGAGTCCTGACATATGCCTAACCATAAGTCCATTTTAAACGAAAACACAAAAACGGCCCAAGTTTGACTTTCATCTTTACTAGGAAGCGTGTGGGACTAATGATAGGAAGAGGGTGTCTGATCCTACCACTAATTTAGCATTAATTATTCACCGAGAGGTCAAAAGTTGCCAAAAATCTGTTAAGAAGAGGTGGAGAGGGGGAGGGCGGGTGACTAAACCTTTTGACAGGATTAGGATAGTTGATGTTTTCGAACCGAGATCAAACCCCTCTCCACAATTTTTCAATTTCATTTTGTCATTTTGCGGGTCTGTGTCTTGTTTGGGTGTCAAAAGGAAGGATTTGGTCAAGGCCTTCTGCCCAAAGTGATTTAATGACTTTTTGGGGAGAAAAAGGTCAAAATTGAATCTTTTTCAATTGTCATCTGGCGGGTAAGGTTTTTGGTCGCGTGCGGTGTTTTGATTCGTCGTAGAACTTTTAAAGGCTTAGAACTTTTAGCCTGGTTAATTTTAACCATTCTGAAAGTTAGGTTTTAGGTTAAAATGAAATGCTCTCAGTTTAACCTAAAGCGTTGGCAAAAGCCTTAAGTTTATGAACTTTCCCCCATAGCCATAGACACATTTTAGGTAAGCGGGTATTTGGTAGAGGGTGAATTAATCTCCGTCAAGGGTTATTTCGCCCATTTGACTAACTATGTTAATAGGATTTTCCCTAGTGTTGTTTACAGAAGAAAATTCCGGAATGTTCCTGCTGAATCCTGAGAGAATCCTAGTGAAGTTCATAAAAGCCCAACCTCATATTTTATGTGATGTCATCCAAAACGTAATGCAAATTATTTAGAGGTTTATGTCTCTCATTTTGTCGCACATTTTACTCACCTTCTTCTTCTTTCGAATAAAATCTCGTCCATGACACCATGGTAGTGGAGGAGGATGAAAATCTTCCAGGTTTTACCTCCCATTGTCTCCCTCCCGGTCATAAAACAGAATCAGGCTACATAAAAAAAAGACCATCGCCCTCAAAACTTGTAAAATGATGCGAACCGTGACCATTTTGGAATTAAGTTTATGAACAAGGGCCCAAGTCACAGGAAAAAAAACCTCAAATTCTGTAGAAAATATCTGCGGGTTTTATTGCCTGCAAAAAAATAAACAAATTGCCGGAGGAGGTAAACTTAAGAATGTAAGTTTGAATTAGGTTAATTTTTTAGTTAAAATTTTACAAAAGTATGAATAAAATTTTACAAATTAAAAAGTTATAAGCCAAAACTAAAACAGAATTTAAAAAAATACCGATTTGTTTTAAATAAAAAAAATGGAATATTTAACAAGTTTTTTTGTAGTAAATACAATTTTTTTTTTTAAAAAAAAAAGTTTTTCAAGGAGTAAAACGAGTAGCAGGGTTTGCAGGCACTATAAAAATGTGGGTAGCGCATTGTAACTTTATTACCCGTCTCGGCTGTGTAGTCTGTGGTTGCTTTTGGTCATGTTTTGTTACCCTAAAATTCACCCATAAAAATGTTCTGTGCTTTTTTTCAAGGCCCCAACCCTATTACAAAAGCGGTCAATTTTTTTTTCTACAGGATCGTAATTTTTTTTTTTTTTTTTTTGCAGAAAAAAAATTTCAGAATTTTTGAGCCCTCGTCGTAAAAAGAAAACCGTTGATTGGTTTCCCGTTTCCGTTCGTTTTGACATATAAGGTCTTGGGACTAAAGTCCTTACGTTCGTTATTCCAAACCGAAACTAACTTATCCTAAAAAAGTGGCTAACCATGATAGGAAAAAATAACTAAACTAACCAACCAATTTGCCAGAGTTATTTAGGCTAAAAAGACAGATGGACCCACAAAGTAGTCCATTGCGGATGGGCATAAGACCAATCCATCTTCCTAAATAAATTAGACCGCCTGTCCCATAAAGTTTTTTTTTTTTAAAAAACCGGGTGAATTGAGAAAGTTCTTCCTAGTTCTACCCTACGCGAAAGGGGGAGGGTGTGACCCTTCAAAATTTTGAAAGAATTTTGAAAACTTGAGCAATTTGATTAATAATCTCAAGCCTAATCACATCTTTTAGAAGTTCTCAACATTTTAAAGAGGGGGCATGGGAAAATTTGGAGAAGGTGGAATTAGCGAGAGAAAGTTTGGCCTGGGGAAAGTTGAGAAAGTCTAATTTTTTACTTTCTACGTGCCGTCAGGAAGAGAGGCCTCGACTTTCTCCAGAAATCCCAACTTTCTCCATTCCAGATTTTCTTGAGATTAACAAAATTTTGAATTTTGTTCAAATTTGATTTCTAACTTCTCGAGCAATACTTTCTTCAATCAAAAGTTTATGCTCTCTTCAATTCCAAGAAGTGAAAAGGAGCAGAAAGGAGGAGGTGAAATTTTGTGAAATTTTGATCTTTTTCCTCTTTAGTTTTGTAATTTTTTTTTTTGTATAATTTGAACCAAAGTCCTAAAAATTGTAATAATTTGTGAGGTTTTTTTTCTAAAAATTTGTAGTGAAAGTCATGACGACTGAAGGAGAAAACAGAAAGATTCCTTTGCCACGTAGTCGTATTTCTTATTTTCATTGCCTTTTCTCCAAGTCATTTCCCCATTTCATTTCCCAACTTTTAGGAAGTTGGGAAATGGGAACTGTGCGTATTTTCCCTTCGAGGAATGGTTTAGTATCTCTCTGGGAATGGGAAGATACAAAGGTAAATATCCCATTTAAGTTCCTCCTGCCTTTCTCCACTTTCACTTTCATTTTATTTTATCATCTCCCGCCAAAAAAAAAATTCAAAGTCGACTAAAAAGTACTCACAGACTTTCCGGGGAAAGTTGTTTAGATGCATTTTAAATGAACCCACTTCATACTTTTCTTCATCCACTTCAAAACTATGGGGGGTGGGACACTTTTCACTTTGAGTGCACCAGAAAAGTTTCAACAGTCACTTCAACAAAACCCCAAGGTCATTCACCCCTTGAGCTTATCAAACTTTGTTGATACTTTCTACATCAAACTTTTACTACTCAAACTTTTACTTCTACAACAAACTTTAATCGAAACTAACTAATAACCAACTAACCTCAATATACGATTTAATCAAAAGCTAGAATGCTAGCTAATAGGACTATGAGGGTTTTAGAACGTAGTAGATTTCTAGAAGTTGGACATGGGCCAACAAGATGTGTGTTTCTTTTTTTATGTCCCACCAGGAGCCACGGAATGGTGGCGGGGAGTTCCCACCGCGATGAAAGTCAGGCGTCCCTGTCCCAAAAGACAATGGGCCCGAGTGTAAAGTATCAAAATTGGATTTCGTCCTTGCTCCTTCCAGGACAAAGCAACAAGGAACATCGTCCAAAAAAAAGTGCACCTCAATTTCAAATTTCGGTCACATCCGTCTCCTCTCTCCGTTTCGTAAAAGTCCTCTACACCCACATCCACACAATATATACCCGGGTATTTTTCAACTTTCGGATTTGGAAATGGAGAAAGTTTTCATCTTTAGTCCCCTTTTCTTTTTTTTCCATTTCGTGCCTCATTTCTGATGCTCTCTGAACAATTTCTCATTCTTTGACACGTCAGTCCTCTGCTGCTGTCTTCGTCTTTCATCATTTTTCACTTACGGATTCCTCTGGTAAAAAAAAATCCGGTACACGTTTTCTAATAAAGAAAACAGTAGGGTCACCGTGACCTGTTGTTCGGTAGTAGAACTTTTCAAGGACAAAAGAGCGGGCATTTGGGTGTAACGCACGACCCACAGTTTTTTAAAGTCAGTGAACATGTAAAAACTTTTCGGTTCTTTTAATTTCATTTTAAAAATATGCCACGCGCTTCCTTCGAAAACTGTGGGAGTTAATTTAATTTAAAATTCAAGAAATTCGTGACGACTCCCGCCCTTTGAATCAAACGTTTTCTTTTTTGAAAATGATCATTATCTTTTATTTTGAGAAAAGGTGCTTTTTGAATGCCTTATGAGAAAAGTCTTGAGTTGAAGACAAGGGTTGCTAGGTAACGATTTCCTGGAGTCCATTTTTGCCCGACTCCCCATGGACTCGTGAGTTAAAACTTATTCTTCCAGATCTAATTTGTTAAGATTGAATCTTGAAGTCCATTTCCAGGACCTTGGCTTTGATGTGGTAAGACTTTTCCTTTGAATTAAAATGTGACTAATTTTCAATGTAGAATGGGTTCAAAAGTAGAAGGAAAATGAGTACAACAAAGTAAAGTTCTTCAAAATAAAGTTATGACTGAACAATCGACAACAAAATTGTCGACAAATTGATCAGATTTATAGCCTTATGATGTTTTTGAAACTTAAATAAGTTTAATAATAGTTAATAAAATTACAGGTAATTCTAATTTGGCGTGTCACTTCTTAAGTTACTGAAACTGGATCATGTTCATGCTACATTTGCCCTAATTTTTCTAAGCACTGCCTCATCTTCCTCAATTTTTTTGTTATATTGTTTCTGTCATTTTTAATAAAAGCTCAACTGAAATGAGTTCATACTTTTCAATTTTGTTCGTTTTTCGTTGTAGACTTTGAGTGTCGACATTTTTGTTGTCTCAGTTTTTGTTCTGTGACGCTAGAAACTGAAAATATTTCTTAGGTTTCTTTTCTCAGTTTCTAATTTCTCAAGTTGTGATTGCCGGAGGCTTTGGGTTTCTGTAAAATATGCGTTGTTCCCACGCTTAATAGAAGTTATTATTTAAAAAAAAACTCGGGACTCCTTTTTTCTATGAAAATGTTTTTAAAAAAAGACATGATGACAATGCGACTACGAAGATGAGGAAATCTGAAACGGAAAAGGAAAAATAATTTTTTTAGTAGATTGAGTGAGTCTCCCACTGGATAATCTCGGGATATTAAATATTGTAACGTTTATGTCTAAGGCTTCACTGCATCTTGTCTCTAGAACAAAACATAATTTTCCCATTCTCCACTTCCTTGCTCTCAGCAGGGGGGGGGGGGGAGACGCAACATTTATGTTCCCAAAAAAGTGATTCTTTTTGCTCAAAAGATAGGAAAAATAAAAAATATGAATTTACCAGAAATATTTGGAAAACTACGAGGAAGTGAGCTTTTTTTTTAAAGAACCACCATCCCACATTGTAATTAAATTGTCATAAGGAGAATTATTATGAATGAAAATACTTGTCAAAAAAAAACATGGACCACACAAAATGTGTGGTCCATGTCCATGTCCAGCGTTGACTTAAAAGGCGAGAAAAATAAAGTTGTTGGTTTCATTTTTTGAAAACAAGGAAATTCAAGTTTTGATTTTTGAAAAGTTTCGAAGTGCTCCGGGCCCCCCCTCCCGCCTCCCTGTCTGTAACAGATGGAATGAGTGGAATGAAATAAACATACTTTTTGTAAATAAAAATTATTTAACAAAATAATTTTTTTTAAAACAATATTCTTTAAATTATTTAAAAAGTTACAACTACTTTTTTTTAGAATCATGTTTATTTTATTGGACTTTTGTCTCCAATTTCCGACCTTTTTCATCCAATACTTCAGATATTCAGTTTCGGTGTTCGAAAACTTGTCCTAAATTTCCACCTGTGTGAATGACCTCAATTGAACAAAAAGTTTTTTTTTTGATTTGCGCGCAGCAGTTATCCCGGATCTTTCTTGCGAAAATCAAAGCGAAAATAAAAACTAAGGTGTGCAAATCTTTAAATCTTGGAATGATGATTTCATATCTAGTAATAAGTTCGTGCTCAATAATTATTAATCTTGGTATTCCATCACTAGTCACTTTACGTTGTTGGCAGTTGAATTTGCATACTGAGCCACCACTCCCCATCCCCACCCCTCCCCACCGGAGGCCCACAAAGTCGTGATTTTTCTCAGATTAGATTTTTGTTCATTCTCCATTGTCCCGCCTCATCATCAAGAAACTTTACATTACTTTATACAACACTCGTTTTTTTTACAACTAAATTATAGGGTGCAGGCTTAGGTGCAGAAAGTAAAGCAATCTTGTCAGAGATTGAAAACTTGGTGTCCTCAATCTTCACTTTTTGAAGTTTCAAATTAACAAATCCGCTCAATATTCAAATGTTGTAGAAATAAGCAGCCTTCACATTACCATCAACCCTGCTTACAGTCTTCAATCCTCAAATACGCGTAATATTTGTTTTAAATCCTCAACTTTTAGTTTAATTTCAAACCTTGCGTCCTTACATAATATAAAACTAAAATACTTGAAAATTATACAAAGTTTTTTAAAAAATTATAAAATATAACCAAATTTTTTTGAGAATTGATCACTTTAATATATTCTGCTACTGCCCTCTTTTTTTGAGGATATCCTCAAACGCACTCTACGATCATCAATTGTCCAAATAATAATAAACTTGCCACAGTTTCTCACATGGGCACATCACGTCCCACAAAAACCCTCATTGCAATTTCCACTAGTATCTACCCCGTTGTTGCAAATTTGCCAAAGTCAGTGGTTCTTATTTCAAAAAAAAAATTCCCGTTGCTCCAGATTTCTTTTCAGCGAACAAAAAGCCTTCGCCTTTTTTTACCCTTAACTTAAAATAGGTTGAAAGATGAAGTGAAGATGTGATTTTGCAAATTGACGTTAATTTCAGGGTTCTCGCAGACAGACAATTCCTGTGTCTCATTCTCACCAAATCGCCCGTGTGCAGTTTTTTTTTTGCACAAAAAAAGGAACACAAACAATTGCCTCTTCTCGAAAAAAAAAATTCACGTTACCGTAATTTTTTAACAGTAAAAAAAAGATAAAAAAAGAAAAGCTCGTAGATGACCAAAAATTTGCACGTTAAATTTCATGTTGAGCACGTAAAGCTCAACTGTGACTTAATAATGCCTCTCTTTTTTTTGCAATGACTATTATTAAGCCTCAGCCTGTTTATTTTCAAATTTTAAAATTGAATAGCCCCACCACTATTCCCACCCCCATCCTGCAAAAAACATGATTCCAATCTTATTGACACAAAAATCCTTTTGTTCTAAAAAGTTAAGGTTGGGTGGCTCTGTGGTGGGGCCTAATGAAAAAAATTACAGCTAAGTTGAAATCCACGATATTGAATTAATTCATCAGATCTCCTGTCAATTTTCCAAATCAAAATGCAAATGCCCCTGTCACGATTTTTCGCATGTATTGAAATATATTTCAAATGCAAATTAACTTCTCCCTACCCACCATCTTCCCCGCCCCCTCCGTCGTTTTGAACTTTTACAAAATGTAATTAACTATCAAAGATTTTCTGTCAAAGGCAAAAGATATTTTTTGAAAAAAGATGAGGCTCAAAATTTTAAAATTAACCACAATCAAATTTTGCAACCCCCACCCTTTACTGCTCAAAACAAAGCGTCGCTAAGAAACTGAAACTGAAACTGAAGAAAATGCGTTAATTTTTTAAACTGAACAATTCAATTGTAGAGGAACAGGAGACTTTCCAAGAACAAAGAAGGAAAGCGAATAAAGTGACTGAAAAACTTTATTAAATTTTGAAAACAATTCAAATTCTAAAAAATTAATAAACCCGTTTTTTTTGTTTCAAAATTTCGAATATTGGCGTCCGTCATTTGAGAATTATTAGGGCGTTGTTAAAATGTTAGGTTATTTTTGTCCTGCATCCTTTTAATCTTCTAAATTTTGAAAATTTTTGCTACGTATCAAAATCCTCTTACAGAATTTCCTCTTACTTGTCTCTCACACCTAATTAGGTTTTGAAACGAACCTAATTTTAATCCTAGTCAAGTTAACCCTTCGTTAATTCAATGCAAAAAAGAAGAGGTTTTAGGTTAGGAACTTTTTGAAAGGATTTGCAAAAGTGAAGTCTCATATCTCATCATCAACTCAAGAGCTGGTAAGGTGAATGCCTCATTAACCCAGACCACTTTCTGTGTACTTTTCCTAATTTACTCCCTACCCCCCCCCCCCCCCATCATTTTGCAAAATAGTTGTTTTCGCATTGCAAATCTGCTCCAATTCCAACAGAGTCCCTTTCGTGCTAATCAGCTTTCAACCAATTCACTCCAATAGAAAAGGCCTAACTTGATTTATTACTCGCAAGACTTTTCTGCTCAGGACTGGAACTTTTTTAACGCCCATTTCAGGACCTAAAACCTAACCACTATATACTTAACTTTACTCCTTTTTTACCTACTAGGTTTTGCAACAAATGCAGACCATTGCGAAAAACTTTGTAAAAAAAAAGAGGGCTGTAATAAAGAAAAATTTAGATCAAACTTTGCTCTTCAATCTCCAAACTGGGCCAATTAACAGACGTTACTCGTTTGATAAATTTCAACAAAAACTTCAACTTATTTTTTCTTGTTGCAAAATTCTCCCCCCTTCCTTCTCCTCCTCCTCCTCTTTTTCGCCCACTGGCAATTTTGTGAATTCTGCCATTATGGTGATTTTTGCAAGGAAGTCAAAGTTTGAAAGTAAAAGTTTTGACTTGAGTAAAATGAAAAATGTTAAGTTTTGTGAATCGTACACGGGTGTGAAAGTTTAAAAAAAAGGGCGACAATGAAAACAAGGTGCTACAGTATATACTACCCCATGAAGTGCTGGCAATATCGATCTCTAGTTCCTTTTCCTTTTCTACTGTACACAACTGTACAGAAGTGTACAGAAGGCTTTAGTCCTCTTCCTTGCTTCATAACAAAGCCCTCTCCTTTTTTCGAGGCTATTATTGAACAACTCAACTTCAGTCTTCACTCACGCTTTCACTTTTTCGGAAGCAAGTGAAAACGAACTTCATCCTCGTCACACTTCCTCTTCCTTCGCGCCTTTCTTTTTTCATAAGAGAAAACTAAAAAACCGAAAAGAAAACTTAACTTTTCTCAAAAGTACGTCCGTATCAACTATATCCACCGATAATTGTCTCTAAACAAGCAAATATCCACAAACTATACCCCCTCCCGTCGGGGAGAGGGAGTGTACCACTTTCTTTTGTTCAAAAAATGGCACAATTCACCCCATTTCCGTTCTCATTGACACTTCCGGGTTTCAGAAATGATTGGTTGCATCTTAGAAAAATACAAATTTTTTATAAAAGAAAAAAAAATTGAGCGCATTTGCAATATGGAAACTAAAAATATTCAGAAACTTCCAAAAAAAATTGAGTTTGTTTAGGCATGATTTGGTTTAAAAGAAGAGCAATGGCAGCAATACTTAAAATATACAACAGGTTATGTGTAACAGCGAGTTTGTTACTTTTTTTTTTATACATTTAAGCACTTTTTGAATTTCTTTATTTTTCTAAAACAAAAATAAGAAATTTTTCGAAAATATTTTATTTTAAAAAATGTTTGACGTAAAACCATTTCTAAACTTTGCCAAACGTCCCTCCGTGCGTTTCACTCGCTCAAGAATTTTGATGAAGACAAAATCTCTAAGATTTTCATTCCGTGTTCCGCAAAATGTAAACCTCCCTTTCCCCATTTCTTTAAATTTGCTCCGTGTTTGTCCTTCCTTTACTCTAGTAAGTCTTGTTAGTATTAGAATCACGCCCTAATTTGGTCTGAATTTTCAAAATTGGGCCAAAGTCCTTAAAATGACTAAAGTTTGTAATTAAGTTGAAGGCATGGAACGGGGAGGGGCGGGAGAGGGTTATGAGCTGCAAAACTCAACTTTCTCTTTCAAATTACCAGACGCTACCCCCCGTTTCCCGCTCTCTACCCCCGGGTGTTACAACTTTTGGAGCATAGGGGAGGTACGGGGGTGGGGAGAAAACTTTTTGAAAAAGTTTACACACACACTTTCCAATGGTGAAGGAAATGAATATCGAGGCTAAGGTGCTTAAGGGCCTATTACGCCCCACACTTCGCCTACATTAATTAACTTGACTTTCATTGTGTCATCAAGAAGTGGGGAAATGAGGGGTAAGAGACGGGTGGAGGGGTGGGGAAAGTTCACGTAAAAAATTTACCGTCACTCAAAATTAAAGCCTTCAGCCCATTAGCTCTCTTCTCAAAAATCTTCAACTTTCCCGCACTTTCACTCCGTTTGAAAAATGAGTGAAAGCTCATTTTCTTTCAAGACTTTTTCCAGGAGAAAGTCGACTTTCTCTGGGTGAAAAACTAAAATTTCTCAAAGACCAAGTTAACTTTCAACTTCTTTTTTGGAAATCAGACGCGCTCGAGTCACAGAAGGAACACACACATAACGCTAATAAGCTTTAAGAAGCTAGGAACGTAAAACCATGAAGGAACATCTTTAAGTAGCTCACACTCGTCTTACGTAAAAACCTTGCGTAGTTCTGAAAAGTCGTAAGTGTCTGGATCCTTAATAAGGCTTTTGCCAAGTCGACTTAAACCTTTCTCTCCTTATTACTCCAAGGCACAATCTGTTACCACGGGCATTATTATTACAAGAAGCTGTTCGGTCTTACCAAAAGTTTTCCCACTTAAGGCTACAACGTTATTATTTCCCACACTTTAACCAAGAAAGTAAGAGAGAAAGCTGCTAGAGCTGGAGGACTCATAATTGACATTAATTTGAAAAGAAAACAATAGACCAAGAATTTTCAGCTCGATACCCCGTTTTTCTACGAGGGACAAAGTGAGAGGCATTGTCACTCTCGTCCGGAGTATCAAGCCTCACCAACGGCACTTTCTTTTTATCTTGTTAATTTTCACCATCACTCAATAGCCGACAAACTCGAATTATAGGCACTTTATTCATTAGGACGTCAGAATTCATCAAAAAGTGTTATTAAAATGCCCACCTGTCAAAAAAAAGTGAGAATAGTTTCGTCACTTTCATTGATGTTCGAACCCCGGCCGTTGTCTCAAGGTTACCGGAACCTTACAACAACGAAGGTTACCTATGCTAAAAATGTTGTACAAATGCTACTTTCAGTTTTTTGCAAAAATCCGTGCCAATATTTTTCGCATTGTTTTTTTTTATTCGTTTAATAAATCTCGAAAGTTGTCTGCCGTCTCTTTGGAGATGAGGAGCCAGGCTGTCTCACTGGGACGACTTTCGGTTCACGTTTGGTAAGCACGTGAAAGCAAGTGAAAGTCCAACTTTCTCTTGGGCTTTCCTAGGAAATTTCTAGGAAAGGAAGAGGAGCTAGGAATTATGTTACGTCTGATGTGCAAGAAGGCGGATCGATAGAAAGGACTATTGACGGAAAAGGTAAAGTTCTCATTTCGGGGCTTTTGTAATTTATACAAGCATTCTAAAAAAAACCATAATTAGTCACCAACTACAAATTTCAACTAATAAAATTTGTACACTATTGAAAATTTATTGTGATCAACTGAGAAAAAGTGCAAGCTTTTTGCATTTTACCTAAAGTTAAGTGAATTATCGACTTAAGAATTATCAAACTTACATTCAAATTGAGAACGAAAAAGAATGAACTTGTTTTTTGTTTTTTTGATAGGCATTTAGAAATCACCATTATAATTAACTAAAAGCTAAGCGTGCTAAATTTTTACCTGCGCCCTTTTTCTTTTAAAAGAAGTGATGACAGGTTTGAAATCTGCTGTTTAAAAAGCGAGAATGTCTCACTTTTCAATAATTAGGAGATCAAATTTTTGATTAAATAATTTTTGTACTTAATTACTTTGTCAAAGAGCATAGTGCGGCATGTCAGTCATCATCTGTCAAAAGATGTTGTCAATGTCAACTTGTCATAAAAAAAACTATGTGCCTCTTCCATGTCAAGAGGCTTGGAAGGAAATCCAGTTTTTAAAAAAAAATGCCTGCGTACTTAGTAAGTTTCTCGTATTTCAACACGCTACAGCCCCTGAGGTAAAATTACTTCAATTGCACAAAACTTGCAAAAATTTTAGTCTAAAAAAATTCCATAGAAATTTAGAACAACACAACTACGTTTATGCAAAAATTATAAAAAGCAACAGCAATTTTTAAATCGTCGCTGGATTCGCAAGTTTGTTACGAAATTCCCACTTTTAATTTTCTTATTCTAATAACTACTGTCTTTGTTGCTTAAGTTGTAGTACTAAGTTAGAACAACTCAAAGTTATTGAACCATTGTGCAACTCTACAACGTCAAAGTTGTTTGTTTTGTCCTGTGGTTCCCCGGTATATTTTGTGACAAAACCAAAGGGTACAATTAAAACCCCAACTTTGTGTAGGAGGGCACTTCAACCTTAAGGGCCTCGAAGAGTGGGTACTTCAAACAGAACTTTCCCTCAATCATTTTCCTTTTTCACATGCTTGTTTTAAAATTTTAGAAAACAAAAGTTTTTCCTTTGGGCCCTTGATCCCTTGTTAGAGAACAAACAAGTGGGAAATTAAATTCCCTTTTCAACTACTAGGTAAAAGGACCTAGTCAACGATTCAAAATGGTAACGAGCGCCAAACCTAAACTAACCTAAACCTAAACTGAAGCCTTGTTCAAACAAAATTCGGAGAATTCTAGAACATCCAAGAACTTTGAAGTCGATTTTTTTTAAAAGTACGGAAATTTCACTTTATAACCTAAATATCCCACGTTTACATTTACGAGACAACGAGAAGCTAATAGTCTCGAACGTTGGAACAAAAAGCGTCAATTTACAATACAATTTTAGAATTGTTGCTAGACGAATTCTACTTTTCTAAAAAAAAAACCATCATTTTTAGAAAAAAAAAAGTTTGTAGGAAAAACAAGAATACGGAATGATAGTGTTGTTTGATACACAAAAGACTTCTTCGCTCCCATTGGTCAGCTAAATATTTCTTGCCTTCCGATTGGTCCTTTCTTTTTCCAGCTTTAAAGTGGACTACTGCCGAGGCTCAACAGAAGTTTTAGTGGATGAAGGAGAAACTTCGGAGAAAAGAAAAGCTAATCCTCATTGAAATTCAATGCGGGTATTTTTTGAGAACGGCGGGCTCTATAAAAACCGGGAGAGGAGAAAACTCCATTACACTTTCTCAACTGTGAGCTTCTTTTTTTTTTCAAAAAAAACTTCCAAAATGGAGAAGTTGCTTCACAAATGCTTCATTTGCCTAAATGCCCGGGTTATTCCGTTGCCCGGGAAGTTACTGGACACTTTCTACCGTATGACAAAATTTTAAAATGAAATCGATCCCCTATAAGATGAGTCCTGCGCTACCTCCCAGTTTCCCACGCCTTCAAAATCCTTCCGTTTCACAATTCAACCACAAAATATCTTCATTTCTCGCATTTGTGCCCTACTTCCCACAAATGTCAAACAGAAGAAGCTGAAACCTCGCAGCCAATCACCTTCTCTTCTTTTGTTCAGTAATATCCAGGAAGTATCCCAGGATATTGGACAAGTTGACAACTGTTATATTTTGATAAAACCAAGTTATCACCTACTAACCTCTTCCTGTTCGTAGCAATTGTGTCCACTTCCAAAGAAAAGTCTAGTTCTGTGCGTCTAGTAACTTCTGTTTCTCCCTGATTAGGTTTTTCTTTTAGGTTCTGTTAGGTTCTGAAAGTGGGGGGGGGGGAGGGGGGCCCTTGACTAAAAGGTATCTGGCAGACAATGCCTCTTGTTACGTGTCACTTGGCCTCAATTTATGTCTTTGTTTCCCTGCTTCGAGTAACGTGGGCTGTAGTCACTACAGAACCTAAACTTCGTAACAAGAACACAAAGTGCTTTTGTGCTTTTTCAACTAAATGGTAAACGGTTTGAGAGGCTAGAGAGCCCTTAGAGAAACGACCATAACAATAAAACTGAAGCCAAGTGGGCCTTCATTTGAAATACTGTTATAAAAAAAGAAGGCAAAAGGTAGTTGACCTTTGACTTGTTACTTTTTCTTGAAAGAAAACGTATTTTCATTTTGTTTTCAATAAATTAATTTTTAATTTAAAACGTTTCCAAAGAGGGTGATGCTTAAAGCTAACAATAAAAGTTTTCGTGATTAACCTAATTTTGCCAAAAAATTTAAAATTACATAATGCGTGTTTGTGAAGGGGAGAGGGGGTCGTGTCGTTAAAGTTAAGTGGCTGAAGGAGCCCAATTACGTTTGTTTTTTTTCTTAAGAAGAAAAGCTGTGTCATTTCATTAAATTTTCAAAAAATTAATTTTTAAATATTCTTTTATCCAAAAAATTATGGGATTTTGTAAAGTAATTTAAAAAGTCGCTATAGTAGCGGAGGGAAGGGGAGTGGCTTATCAAGAGTTGTTAAACATTAATCAGTCTATTTCACCCAAGTATCTTACTAGGTAAATGAACTTTTCTATACTTAATTTTAATTAAAGATTAAATTTTAACGTTAATTATAGGCTCTGTCATTAAAAAGGAAATTACCTTCCTCCGTGTCAAAACAATATGAGAGGAAAACAAGTCGAAAATATCAAACTTTAAATTTTTTATATGAAAACGAAAAAAATAGGCCGAGAAAGTCAAAAAAACTTTTCATTTTTGGTAGTGACATCTCGGCCCAGGTTATGACCTTTGACCTCTTAAGTCTATCACATTATACCAAGTACGTTTGCACCATGCCAGAACCGTTAGTCGGTCCGGTTGACCCCTCCTTGCTTGACTTTCTCTTCGACCCAGAGGACGTTTTAGTTAGAACAGATTTTGGAGAGAAAGTTGGAAGTGGTGTTCTTGGTGGGTGTGGATGCCACTGGTGGGGCGCGTGGGGATGGTGGCTCTGAGTGGGTCCAGGGGTATAGGTAAAACCATTCGGTAACTGGATCTTGGTGGGTGGACTAGGTGGATCCAAAGTAGAGTAAACGTGTTCACCTTCCAGGCTCAGGTAACTTTCTCCGCCAGTACTACTGCTACTATTCTTCTTCCCAAAGTTGGCCAATGGTACGGGTGACTTGGCATTAGGTTGAAACAGGAAAGAAGGAATGTCACCCTCCTCACTGTCACCGTCATGTCCATATTTAGGCGGGAGGGCTACAAAATTCGTATTACCCGCATACGACCAAAACTTTTGTCCACCGGCTGACTCGGTCGATGCCGCTGAAGAAGTGGTCGTCTGACTCGTAATATTCGAATGGTAATGGCACTGGGCTGACGGGTCAGGGAGGGCATATTTGAACTTTGACCAAAACTTTTTATCGGCTAATTTAAGGGTCACAGTTTGACATGACGATTTGAGCCAAGATCCCAAATCTGTCCCAAGTTCTGACTCCGGTACGCTTTCGGCAAAAACCACCAGTATAGATTTGACCCCTTGAGGTCGTTTGGAACAGGACTTGATGAGGGCATGAAACCCTGCTCGGTACTCACTACTTGTCCATTCGACTTGAAAAAAGTTCCTGGACAAAATTATAACGAGAGACTTTGAACTTTCGAGGGCACTCGTCATGACCTCCTTGAGGTCACCACTCTCACTTAGTAAGTCCCTGTAGTGGAGACAGAGGCGGTAATTTTCACCAGTTTCGAGTTCGTCAACAATTCTAGAGGTCACGAACTCTTCGTCTTTTTGACTATATAGAAGATAGGCATCAAACGATTTCTCACTCTCGTATTCTTCATCCCTTGGGCAGAGCCGAAGGCCAAACTTAGTATGTAACCAAATCCTTATATTTCGGCGACATACGAAGAGTAACGTCATTACGACGAGCAAGAACGTCACGCCCGTGACCAACCCGACAATCAAGGGCATAAAGTTGGAAAGGTCAAAGGTGTCCAATCCACCTTGAATCATAGCCCAGGAAGTTCCGCACGTCGAATTGTAGTCAGTCAAGTATGGGCCCAGTGCCTTGGTGTTGTTCCAGATACACCGAATTTGACCAAGGTCAACGACCTTTTTGGAATTGTCTGTAACCCATCCATAAAGTTGATGAAGGTAGATACAGTCACAGTGCCAGGCATTTCTTCCAAGCCCTATCTCGACGAGATACGGATTGAGCGATAACTGCCACACCGTGAAAACTGCGAGACGATTTCCGTCGAGCCGTAAAATTTCAAGTTCTTTTAACGACAAGAAGGTCGTATTTGAAATTGTCTCAATCAAATTATCCTGGAGGAAAAGTTCTTTTAATTTGTTCAACTGATCAAATTCGTAACCATGGAGATGACGGAGGCGGTTGGATTCCAAATGTAAGTACTCCAGGGACTGAAGGCCATTAAAGGATTTATTACTTATTGTCTCGATTTGACTCGAATTGAGGAAAAGACTCCGCAACGTTTTACGACCAATGAAACTATGACTCTTGACTACTGGCATCCAGTTTCCGTCCAAATAGACAGCAGTTGAGTCCATTGGAATTCTCGAGGGGATAGAGGTCAAGTTTGTATTGGCACAGTCAACGACATTGGCTGTCCATGAATCACCATGGTAGCAAGTACAGTTATTAGGACAAGTCATTGAACAGTCACAGGCATCGAATTCACAACACTGACACGTTTGAAAACAATGAAACGTGTAGGGACAAAGGAATTGGTGGGGTTTAATTTCTGGAAGGGGTACGTGTGTTACCGCACGGGAATAGGTAAGACGGCAGATGATAGCGTCGAGGTCAAGGACCACGGGATATTGACGCGTCGCTGAGAGTTGCGTTATACGTAGGAGATACTCCATGTCACAGTCGCACAAGAACGGGTTTCCTCCTAGAAAGTTGCAAGATTCGGAATTTTTATTGGATGCAGAAAAGTTTAGGCTTTTATGAGGGGAGGAAAATTATGATAAAAAATTTTAAAAATCATACGGTGATATTTTGGCAGAAAATAAAAATGGTGATTTGATAAGAAAAAGTTTCCCAATTTTTTGTACCACTTACCAAGGAAAAATTCTGGCAATGGTTTCGAAAGAGGAATCTGCTGAAATCTGAGTGCCGACAATGGAATTGTCTCGAGTTGATTCCCAATTACGTCAACTCGTCGAAGATGACTCGACCGACTGAAAGTATCCGGAACAATTTTATTGAGTCGGTTGTAGCTCACAGTGAGTCGATCAAGAGATGGTGGAACACTACTAAGATCAAGTTGGGTCAAGAGGTTATGCGAGGCCTCGACCACTCGTAATTTGGCATTATGATGATTGAGATGATGACTATGTCCAGAAGAAAGACCGCCATTTTTTCCTAAAGTTCCTGCTCCTCCATCGCTACTCCAGGCTCCAGTCAGCGACAGTAATTGATTGTGACTAATGTCTGAAACCAAGAAAAAGAAACGCTGTTCAGGAAAAAAGTTACTTTTTTTGCAACACTTTTCCCCTGCAGAAACTTTGCAGAGGAATGTTTTTCTTTTACAAACTAAATACAAATTGGAGCAGTCACTTTTTTTTAAAAAGCAAAAGTTGACCCACTAAGACTTTTTTTTTCAATTACGACTTAAAATCGTGTTGGCTTACCGAACCACTCGAGCGACGTCGGAAGTAGAGAGTAGTCCGCTCGTCCAATACGATTTTGGGACACGTTGAGCCAAAGGAGTTTCGGTAATTGCGGAGCCAAGTTGACAGGGAACGTCTCAAGGGAATTTGAGTCAAGACGAAGTACTCTCAATTCTGGACAAGACACAAAGGCTCCGGAGGCCACTCTACTGATCTTATTATGAGCCACATTGAACACACGAAGATCACTAATTGGGTCACAGACTCCTTTTGGAATCTCTACTAGCTGATTGGCCACCAACCGAATTCCATAAAGTTGACTCATTCCCAAGAAACTTTCATTGGTCAACTTCTCAATTCGGTTCTCACCGAGATCCAGAGTCTTCAAATACTGGAGTCCACGGAGAGCTTCTGGAACTGTGTCCAACAAGTTACCCACTAGGCCGAGGTCACTTAGGCTCGTGCAATTACGCATAGCTCCTTCTTCGATTGTAGTCAGCTGATTGAAATCCAAGGCGAGTCTATGTAGGACGTAGAGACCGTTGAACATTTTGGACGAGATTGACACCAACTTGTTCCGAGCAAGGTTTAGAGAATGGAGGTTACTCATAGGCATAAAAGTAGAGTCGGCTATCGATGAGATAAGGTTGTTTGATAGGTCAATGACCTGTAGAGTGTAGAGGTCACTGAAGGTAGCTGGGGTAAGGTGAGTCAGCTGATTGTGAGATAAGTTCAGAATGACTAATCTCACTAGACCTCGAAATGCTTCTACTGTGATCCACTGACTTGATAAAGTATTTCGACCCAAGTCCAGGACGACGAGCCATTCCAGGCCGGAGAGGAGGCCTGGAGCGAGAGTTGATAAGGAATTATTACGTAGATCAATACTTCGCAGCGATTTTGAGTTCTGGAAGAGCGCTGCCGGTAGAGCAACGAGTCTGTTAGACGACAAATTCAAGTGTTTCAATGCGGTGAGCCCAAAGAGAGCTTCATCGTCGAGTTCTTCGAGCCAATTGTGTTCGAGACGAAGATCTTCAAGACGCTTCATCTTTTCAAAGCGACGTGACCCAAGTCGTCGCATCGTATTGTACGACAAGTCGAGTGACTTCAACTCGGCTAGGCAGGATAATGAAGATGAGCTTCTTGTATCGCTTACCGTTTGGGTTGATCGAAGAATTGCATTACTTTTCCGCAGTTGTGGAATCGTTGCCGCTGGGGCTGGGATCCCTAAATCGTCAATGTCACTCAAAAGGTTATGGGTCAAGTTGAGGTTAACGAGAGACTCTAACTGACACAAGATTTTGTCCGGTAGGGACCACATATGGTTGTAACCAAGGTCAAGGGATGGTCAACAATGGCACATTGTCAAAAGCGCCAACACTCAGTTCAAGAGACCGTGCGGCCCAGTCAAAATTGCCCGTATTGATTTTGAGTCTTTTGAGATGATCGAGACCAAGAAATGCCTCTCCATTGATCAACTTGACCTTACATTGCTCAATCGAAAGGTCATAAACTTCCGTAAAGTCACTCAACTGACCTGGACTTAGTAACCGACTCGAAAAACAAAAGGTCATTACACACCACTTTGAGGACGGTAACCTTTTCCATGGCAAAATTTAAAGAGACGGTTAAATTCTCAAAGTCCAACTCGGGCTGAAGGGTACGAACCTGACAGAGGACATAGTCCTCGTCATCCGTCTCATGCCTGACCTTGAGCTGGACGTTATTGATCACTTTAGTATTGTCCACCGTAGTGGAATATTCCATACCTGACTCACTCATACTAGTAGCTGGATGATGATTCAGTTTACGGTATTCAACAAAGTGACACGATTCAATGTCCACATTAGCTCTTACTCGTCGTCCACCACCGTCCCACCAAAAGGTTAAAAGTGTAAGAAGAAGTGCCGAATAGGCACGGAGTTGAGAACGCATGATGTCGTTTGTTCAATTTAAGGCCTGATCCTTTTCGAACATTCGAAAGTTCGACTTTTTCGACTGATACTGCCAAAGTGTCACATTTCCAGTCCCCAAAGACTGTCTTCGAACATCGGCTCAGAGAAGTCTTATTAGAGCAAATGGAGAAAAGTTTCAGATCTTCTCACCCTTAGTTCAATTTCCTTTCTACTGTGTGTGGCAGATGCACATAATTTGATCGAATGGGAAAATCCTCCTTCCAGAACCCAGAAGAGACGTTTTCAAAGGATTCCCGGTTTCTAAAAAAATGGATCCGTTCCTAAAAAAATGAATAGACGATGAAGTTTTGCCAAAATTTCTCGTTCCCGAACTTACACTGTTCTTCGACTGACTCTAGACACTTACCGTCGTTCGTTATCCTTCCGTCGATATCTGGATATTCGTCTTTCTTCGATATCTCAATATCCTTCGGTAATGACTTTCAATTTATAGTGTCACGTCACACTTCGAAAGTTTCTTATGGCAAAAGTTGTTACCGAAAAGTGTGATGGTCCAAGATGATGTCTTCGATGAAGAATAAGGTTGTTGACCTGAATTGCCTGGTGTCGGTTTGTGAACTCACCAAAAGTTGTCACGATGAGGCGGACGGTCGACGAAATGACACTTTAATTAACTTTGACAATTTTTTCTCAAAATTATGGCAGACTGCGTGTCGTCGTCGTCTCCGTTTCACTATTCTTCAATTTTCACTGAAAAGAGTTAGTTCTCACCTTGCCCCTAGAATTCAGTAGAAAGCAAACAAATTCTTTAGGACAATAAGGCTCTTTTCGAAATTTTCACTTTCACTTGGAAATTTTTCAAATTCTAATTCCCTAGGATAAACTAACAGTCTCCGGGTAAAAAAAAGCACTAACTGCCCTTTGACCTTTAATCAATCACTTAACTCAACAGTTTTTTTAGACCAAAAGTATCAGCTTGAGCGAAAATGATTCAAGTTTAAAATTTTACACTATTTGTTCAATTGTTTGAAAATGTGTGGTTTGCTTTACTTTTGTTATAAGAAAAAAAGTAAAATTTGTAAAGTTTTTACTGTTTCAAAAAAATTTTGACGAAAATGTTTTATTCTTTATCAAAGTACCCCTCCAAGACCACCGATTTTGACAGACTGACTAACTTTCGACCGTTCGTCGCTCTTCTTCTACTCTCCCAAAAAAATTTGTGAAGTTGTGTCGAAGGCTTTGTGTTAGTTGAAGAAGCAGGGGAGAATTTTCCACCACTGCGCACTCCTCTGCTTCCTAACCAAAAATTTAAGTCCAAAAAACCCCCACTTCAATCCAACTTCCAAGACTTCAAAGTTTAAGACCGAAGCAGGGCAAAAAAAAGTCGAAAATTTCCTAAGGATTGGACGAAGCCTCGAAGTTTTGCTAAGGAAGCTTCTTGTTTCAACAGAAGATTGAAGAAACTTGGTAAATTTTGAACCTTGTCGCGCCAGCTAGTATTCATTGTAATCAACGTTAAAGTTTATTTTGGGTGATTTGAATTAGCGCCTGTGAATTTGAAAAAAAATGGTAGCAAAATTTTTTGCACTAAACGCACAAATTTATTCCGAATTTTATTGAAATGGATCAATTTTTGCATTGAAAAATTAAAAAGTACGCTAGTATTGCTAATTTTTTGTTAAATAGGCACAGATTTACCAAATATTTCAGTTTAAGTATGGAAATAGTATTAAACTTTTGTATCAGCGATTTTTTTAAAGAGATAAGGTACGGCAGTTTTTTCTTGTTTTT
>JABASK010000141.1:0-23985 GCA_019776465.1 Rambutanura hunanensis | reverse complement strand
TTGTTACGTGTGCGCTTGCATGACGAAATACTCCCTGTCTTGAGAGCAAAAGGGACGCTAGGGGGAGGAACGGAGTGGGAGGAAGGGAAAACAAGCGTCATGACGAATTGCTTCCCCACAAATCCCCGCCGCTGCAGCCCTGTGCCGCCCTCGGCACACACCAACCCTGAAAAAAAACCATAGGTGGGGGAAAACGGAAATTTTGGGAGCAACCGAATCTAAAGAAAATTAATTAACTGTTATAAATGAACCAAATTAATCTAATAGTTAGAAAATAAATTTACAAATGTGCCCAATACCATCACCCGGTCAACGCTTGTCGCTAGGATTTCTTGAAACCCTGTCCATGTCACGGTCAACTTTACCCTGGTTATACGGGTGAAAACGATTCCCATGTCCAACTGGTGGTTCCAAGTTAAGGGACATCAATGGTACTGGGGCAGTACCCGGTGGTGGTCCTGGAAAATAAACCGCCTTGATAACAGACCTGGGAACCTGAAAGTTACCAATAAAACGGGAAGGGCGACGACGAACTTTAGCCTGTTGACCTGAAATTGGGGGAGGTAAAAGGGGTGGGGTCGAAATGATTGGAACTGGTTCGTCTAAAATAGTTAATTTGTGAAATTTTGCCAAAGTGTCCGAATTCAAAGTATCTTCGTCTTGAAGTAAACGAATTTCGTCTTCAGGGCTAATCGTTTCGGTGTCGCTGTGATCCTCCGTACCCAACAGCGCTTCAATTCGACGCTGTTCGTCTCCCAACGACTCCATGGCCTCGTCAAGGGTCCATTCCGGCTCGAATAAGTCGCCCAATGACAACTGTTCGGCCGCAGCTTGTAACTCCTCCATTTTACTAGAACAAGAAAAACAATGAAAATTATTTACAAAAGTGCAACAATTAAATATTTACATCAAAATTAACTATATTTACAACACCCGTTTTTTCTAATTTTTTACGTATCATCAGGGAAAGAACTAAATTCAATCAACACCCCGTAAACTGATGGCAGGGTCAATTTTTCGGGCAGAATCGGGCAAAAGGGTTACAGGACTTCCCACTCACCTAACTCTGGGTCAATAACTGATGACACGGGCAAAATTTTCGGGCTAAATGGGGTTAGGGTAGGGATTTCTGAACGGGAACGAGCAGAAAGGGAGGGAATTTCGGACAAAACAGGAAGGGACGACGTGGTGGATCTTGGTCGGTAAAGTTTAACTTGGGAAACTGAAACTACAAAGGGCTTTTTAAGGGCACTGGGGACTTGGATTTTTAAATTAGTTTTACCTAATACCTGGACAACTTTGTAAGGACCAACCCATTTAGGTACAAACTTCCTAACTAGTCCCTTTTTGTTACTAAAATTTTGCCACAGGACCAAATTATCAATTTTAAATAAATGGGGCTTCCTATCTCTTAAAACCCGGTTATGACGTCTTTCTTGGTCCTCTCGTGAATTCCTATGGGCAATCTGGTTAGCAAAGTCAACCCGTTTTTTAAATGACTCTTCCCCACAAACTACATCGTCCTCTACTATTGGAAAAAGCTTGTCTGTTGCCGTGACTGGTGACCTGCCAAAAACAAGAAAATAGGGCGACTGCTTTGTTATCTTATGGGCTGAACAATTAATGGAGAATACCGCCCTGGGTAACTTCAAATCCCAATCTTTATGGTTTTCTGATACCAATTTCGCCAATGTCGCCTTAACTGTCCCGTTATGTCGCTCAACGATCCCATTTGACTGAGGGTGGTAAATAGCAGAGTGTAGGGTCTCAATGTCGTTTCTCCGCAGAAAGTCCTTAAAGTCTAAAGACATGAAATGTGACCCGTGGTCGGTCAAAATACGGGAAGGGATACCATGACGTAGAAATACCTGCTGTTCCAAAACCTTAATAGCGTCAGCCGACGTGTCGTTAGTCGTCGGAAAGGCCTCGACGTACCTAGTATGTAAGTCAACCACACACAAAATATATGACTTACGTCTCGCTGTCATCTTAAATGGCCCCTGAAAATCAACCGCCAAGGTATGAAACGGGATAGGGGGTACTTCTAAAGGTAAACCAGACTGTGGTAAAGGAAAATTCCGCCTGTGGTAAACTTGACAAACGTGACACGAATTAACAAACTTTGTAACATCACGATACATACCTTTCCAATAGAACTTAGAGCGAATCATGTACCACGTCTTAAAAATACCAAGGTGGCACAGAGAGTCTTCATGTACACTTTTGATGGTGGGGGTCCTAAGAGAAAACGGGAGGGCTAGTCTCCATACCGGACCAAACTCGTAGTAATTACTACGGTACAGAATACCATCGCGTAGACAAAACTCGTTTACGTCTTTTGGAGGTCGGGACGTTAACTTGACACCTTCAGAACGCGCCTCCAAATGTTCAATTACTAATTTCCACTTAGAGTCCTTCAGTTGTAGTTTTCTTAATTTCTCCTCCCTAACTACTTTAGAATCCGACTGAAAAACAGAAAGTGAAAATAAGTGATTTTCTACTGCTAAATGGTCTGAGTCAGAAGGAGCGGGCCACACGGGGTTACGTGACAACGCATCTGCATCTAAATGGTTCTTCCCCGCTCTATGTAAAACCTCGAAGTCGTAGGGTTGCAGAGCGATAGCCCATCTCGCCAACTGTCCATGGGGTTCCCTGAAGTTTAGAAGTGACTTAAGGGCCGCGTGATCTGTAAGAACTTTAAAATGACGACCAAATAAATAAGGACGAAAATGAGAAATTGCCCACACAACCGCTTTCATCTCTAATTGGGGGGTACCGTAATTTGACTCTGATTTAGTTGTTACCCTTGACGCGTACGCAATGACTTTTTCTTCACCGCCCTGAATTTGAACTAACGTAGCACCAAATCCAATCGCGCAAGCATCAGTATGTAAAATTGTCGGGGCGTCTTCTAAAGGAAAAGCCAAAACCGGATATGTAACCAGACACTCTTTTAGTTTAACAAACGACTCTTCCGCCTCCGCTGACCAAGAAAATTCAACCCCTGATTTTTTCCCACACATAAGGTGTAAAGGCCGGGCGATTTCGGAAAAATCCTTGATAAACCGCCTGTAGTACGAACAAAGACCTACAAAAGAACGTACATTTTTGGTAGAAATCGGGCGGGGAAAATTGTCAACGGCTGAAATCTTCTCTGGATCTGGTTTAATCCCCTCTGAAGAAATTATGTGACCTAAGAACTTTAGAGAATTATCGGCAAAAACACACTTTTGAGACTTTAAAGTTAAATTCGCTGAACGAATCGCCTGAAACACTAATGTCAAGTGCTCAAGGTGATTCTTAAAAGTTTTAGAAAAAACAACGATGTCATCCAAATACACCAACGCAATTGACCATTTAAGATTACCAAGAACTCGATCCATTAACCTTTGAAAAGTCCCGGGGGCACTCGTTAGTCCAAAACACATGACATCAAACTGATACTGACCATCGGGTGTTACAAAAGCGGACTTCTCCTTGTCCTCATCAGAAAGTTCCACCTGATAGTAAGCCTGGTCACAATCAACAGAAGAAAAAAAACGGGAACCACCTAAGCGGTCTAGGGTATCATCAATCCTTGGGAGGGGATAGGAGTCCTTACGTGTAACCGCGTTTAATTTCCGAAAGTCCACCACAAACCTCCAACTGTCATCCGGTTTCTTAACTAAAAGTACCGGTGAACTCCACGGACTGTTAGAATCACGGACGATACCCAGATCTTTAAGTCGACAAACTTCCTTGGCAATTTCCCGCCGCTCCAAAAAACCTGCACGATGGGGTGAGGACTTAATCGGGAGGGAATCACCGGTGTCAATATTATGTCGGACTAAATGAGTACGACCAATCTCTTCAGGATTTAAATTAAAAACGTCTCTATTATCCCATAGTAACTTCACAAGGTCCTTACGTTCCTTAACCGAAAGCGACGCTCCTAATTTGAATCCGATTTTGTCAAATCTTTTCATCATGATTTCCTCCTGTTCTTGTTCGGTAATATCAACTGAAAGGGAAGAAAGGGTAGGGGGAACTAGTGATGTCGAGTCCGAAGAAGGGTTTTCATCTCTACCCTCAAACTCCATCCAGTTACCTATGGCTTGGTTTCGAAATAAACGTACATAATTATCACTTAAGTTCCAAATAAACGTTGAACCCTTACCACCTTCTACATGAATTACCGCATTACCAATAGCCACATGTAGCTTCTCTTCCAGTGACTTCCTCGGGGAAATCACAATGTCACCCGTAAACGGTGGCGACACCCGTACTTCTACCCGCTTCATTGTGTTACCCGCTACGTAGTAGGACTTTTCGAGAAAAACGGAAAGGGATGATAAGTCGCATCCGTACCCTGTCTCAATAGTGGGTTTCACACCTTCCTCAACTTTAGACATCACCTTTTCAGAAACTGTAGAAGTCTCCACCCTGGAAACTACGCCGGGCAAAACGGGTGGGGATAAAGTTTCTAGTTTCTGCATGATTGTATCGTTAGACCATTCGGGTAAAAACTCTCTTTGAAACATCAGTTCCTTCTTTAAATCCAAGATGAAATCATGAGAAACCAGAAAGTCCATCCCAATCACAATTTCATTTGCCAAATTTTGAATCACATAAAAAAATTGATTAAATACTTTTGTGTCTATTTCGAATTTTAGAAGTGCAATTTTGTTAATGACAAACCCAGAAGTCGACGTAATTGACAATTTCGTTTGACACGGGGTGATATCATGGACCGCAACTACCGATTCTTGAATAACGGAAAGAAAGTTCGGGTTTACCGCACAAACCGTAGCACCAGTGTCGATTAACGCTGTACACCTCACATCTCCAAAAAATATCCGTTTCTGAAATGTCCTGTGACCTAATCCAGATGGAGGGGAAATGACGGGCACGGGGAAATTAGAAAACCCTCCAATAAATTTACTCGATAAAACTCCATCGGGCGAATTACATGAACTTGGGGGGAACGCGTAACCAGAACTTACGGACATCGGGCTTTCCAACAAATATCCGGGCGTAAAATCTGAATAACATTCGGGCTTTTCCTTTCCAAAAATTTCCGGGGATTCGGGCATCTGACACTGGAAATCTACAACAGAAAATTTTTTCGGGGGACATAGGGGGTAATCGGGCACAACAGGGATAACCGCATGTTCGGGCGTAATAGGGACAGATACATCAACGGGCTTACAATGGGTACACACATCAACGGGGCTAATAGGGACATTTGCATCAACGGGCTTACCGGGCGTAATGTTTTTCTTATTTCCAGTTCCTTCCTTTGAACCAGAAATCCCTAACCTAGAACTTAAAGTAGAAATAATAGAAATTAAACTTGAAGTCTTAACTAAAGAATATTTACAAGAATGCCTGTGAGAAAGAAGGTTCCTACCAAAAACTTTCTTTCTCCTGGACTTTACCGAAAGCGACACGGAGGGCTGACGATCCTGTTTCGACAGCCGCTTCAGTTTTCCGACTCATCTTCCCTTTCGTTCCCACCACTTTGAAACTGTCTTGATAGTGACTCTAAACACTTTTGGATATTTTCGAACATTGGGAAATACGGGTCGGGTCTAGAATTGGGTACGGTGGTGTCCACTGACATCAATGGGGCTATGACCGGTTGTACCTGTCTTTGAAAAGAAGAATTATACCCATTATAATTACCATTACCCTGTTGGTCTGACTGGTACTGCCAACATTTTGCTTGAATATGTCCCAATTTCCCACAGTAGTAACATTTTTGAGGGCGTCTCACTTGACCTGGTGACTGTTGAAACGATTGACCTTCCCTACCCTGACCATAGTATCCAGGGTTAACCGCTACTTGACCCTGTTGACGTGGGGCAAAAGAAGGGCGGGGAGAACGATCACCGTTAACCACATCGTTTCTAGTCATACCTAATCCCTGAACTGTAGGAAGGACCGGACCCGAAGAAGTGGAATGTCGGGAGTGGACTTCAGAAATTTTCCTCAACCGCTTTAAGAAGTCCTGTGGGTCCTGAATACCTTGTAGAACAAACGTCTTTTCCAAATCTTGAGGTAGACCACGTATCAATCGGTCAACCCTCTCACAATCATCCATTCCAGAGTTCATCCCCTTAAAAAGTGCTAATTTATTGATGACATACTTTTCCGGGTCATCACCTAGGGAAAAACGGAGGTTTCGGTTCTTCTCCCGGTACTGGGCTTGCCTATCTTTAATAGAGAAATTATCAATAAACAATTCCTGAAAATATTCCCATACCCGATCGTAGTCTCCTCTATTTTGAATCCTTGTCTTTAACTGTGGCCACACCGAAGTGAACCAAGTCGAGGCTAACCCTGTTAACACTCGATCAAAATTTTCAATTAGGAACTTACTAGAAGCGTTATACTCAGCTAAATCTCCGCTATAACGGTCTAGAAATTCCTCCGGGTCTCCTGTTCCATCAAAAGTCCGTAAATCCTTGATCACCTTTAAACTTGGACCCCTACTAGAAATCACCGGTTGATGACCTAAAGTGGAAGGTGGGGGTAGGGAAACGGGATCGGGTCTCGTGGGTGTTCTGTCTCTTCTTCCGGTAACATTTGAAGATCCTTGACCTTCAATCTCACCGTTTCCACTTACAACCCTTCTCCTTGACCGTGGTGACCTAACTTCAAAGTCCTCCGGAATCGAAGGTTCCATTCCCAACCTTCTTGGTAATCGCGCAGGCGGCGCGTCGTCCCTTTCTGTAGATAAACTCCGTAAAGCCCGGGTAAACATGGTAACAAATAAACAAAACTTTAAATTCTTTAAATTGATTTAGTCGAATTTCTTACTACAATTCCCTTCCAAATTCCCTTTACCACAAAATCGAATCCCAAAGCCTGATAATGAAAATAAATCAATCTAAAGAAAACACCAATCGTGAATGTTACTTCAGAAAAATGGAGGGCTTGGTAAACAACATGGTAGTTAGGTTGTAGGGCAAAGTGCAAAGCTGGCCAGAAATGAGCAAAGAAGAACTCCAATCCGATGCTAATTAAAGTTGGAACACAATGTCGGGACCTAGTAGCTAACCATTTCTCAACAATTTTGCCAATACCTGGTGCGAAATAGCCAATTAAAATGAAGAAAATTAGTAGCCAGAACAACGTGTGCACCATGAAAAAAGAAACTACAAGTTAGTCAAAAGTCACAAAAACTGCCTAGGTTACCTTCAACTCAACCTTTACTTCACCCGAGAACTTTGACTTTAACCTGTGATAAGATTTTGTTACTTTTGACTTCAATTACAGGTGTATGAGATAGGTACAGGAAGCGCGATAAGGAGATTAAATTTTACGACTCGACCTAATCACTGATACAAGAAGGAATTTTATTACCCACGCCATCCATGCGTAGCCATTTTGAAAATCTGCTCCGGACCTAGGGATTTTACTAAAAGTTGGGAAATTGGACTTCTACCGGGCTTAAATGAACTTAGGAAAAAACGGGCGTGACCTGGGGACAATATGACCTTTTACTCTTAAGGGATGACCTTTACTTTACTTGCTTTGAGCTGCCTGAAAATGTACTATAAATGCTCAAGTTCAACCAAAAGTACTTTACTGACCAACATACTTACGATACCTTTGATTACTGTAGTCCTGGTTGTCCATAATCCGAATTCGGTCCGAATGAATCCCTCGTTGTCACCTCAGCAACACTGGTCCACCAATTGAAAGGGGGAAATCGGCTAGAAAGGGAAAAACGGGTAAGGGTCACGGGGTTGTGATGAGGCTGGAGATCAAGAGGTCGAGGACAAAATAATCACACACAAGAAAACCGGTTTATGCTGTGTTACGGAGCCTTTAAGCCCCTCTTATTTAGGCTACCAATTAATAACGGAACAAAAAGGTCAGAAAGCGACAAAAATAAGGTGAAGGCGAGTACGTTTATGGTGTAGAAGTAGTCAGTTCCGATGCCGCGACAAGACTAACTAAAAACGTCCTTGTTACGTGTGCGCTTGCATGACGAAATACTCCCTGTCTTGAGAGCAAAAGGGACGCTAGGGGGAGGAACGGAGTGGGAGGAAGGGAAAACAAGCGTCATGACGAATTGCTTCCCCACAAATCCCCGCCGCTGCAGCCCTGTGCCGCCCTCGGCACACACCAACCCTGAAAAAAAACCATAGGTGGGGGAAAACGGAAATTTTGGGAGCAACCGAATCTAAAGAAAATTAATTAACTGTTATAAATGAACCAAATTAATCTAATAGTTAGAAAATAAATTTACAAATGTGCCCAATACCATCACCCGGTCAACGCTTGTCGCTAGGATTTCTTGAAACCCTGTCCATGTCACGGTCAACTTTACCCTGGTTATACGGGTGAAAACGATTCCCATGTCCAACTGGTGGTTCCAAGTTAAGGGACATCAATGGTACTGGGGCAGTACCCGGTGGTGGTCCTGGAAAATAAACCGCCTTGATAACAGACCTGGGAACCTGAAAGTTACCAATAAAACGGGAAGGGCGACGACGAACTTTAGCCTGTTGACCTGAAATTGGGGGAGGTAAAAGGGGTGGGGTCGAAATGATTGGAACTGGTTCGTCTAAAATAGTTAATTTGTGAAATTTTGCCAAAGTGTCCGAATTCAAAGTATCTTCGTCTTGAAGTAAACGAATTTCGTCTTCAGGGCTAATCGTTTCGGTGTCGCTGTGATCCTCCGTACCCAACAGCGCTTCAATTCGACGCTGTTCGTCTCCCAACGACTCCATGGCCTCGTCAAGGGTCCATTCCGGCTCGAATAAGTCGCCCAATGACAACTGTTCGGCCGCAGCTTGTAACTCCTCCATTTTACTAGAACAAGAAAAACAATGAAAATTATTTACAAAAGTGCAACAATTAAATATTTACATCAAAATTAACTATATTTACAACACCCGTTTTTTCTAATTTTTTACGTATCATCAGGGAAAGAACTAAATTCAATCAACACCCCGTAAACTGATGGCAGGGTCAATTTTTCGGGCAGAATCGGGCAAAAGGGTTACAGGACTTCCCACTCACCTAACTCTGGGTCAATAACTGATGACACGGGCAAAATTTTCGGGCTAAATGGGGTTAGGGTAGGGATTTCTGAACGGGAACGAGCAGAAAGGGAGGGAATTTCGGACAAAACAGGAAGGGACGACGTGGTGGATCTTGGTCGGTAAAGTTTAACTTGGGAAACTGAAACTACAAAGGGCTTTTTAAGGGCACTGGGGACTTGGATTTTTAAATTAGTTTTACCTAATACCTGGACAACTTTGTAAGGACCAACCCATTTAGGTACAAACTTCCTAACTAGTCCCTTTTTGTTACTAAAATTTTGCCACAGGACCAAATTATCAATTTTAAATAAATGGGGCTTCCTATCTCTTAAAACCCGGTTATGACGTCTTTCTTGGTCCTCTCGTGAATTCCTATGGGCAATCTGGTTAGCAAAGTCAACCCGTTTTTTAAATGACTCTTCCCCACAAACTACATCGTCCTCTACTATTGGAAAAAGCTTGTCTGTTGCCGTGACTGGTGACCTGCCAAAAACAAGAAAATAGGGCGACTGCTTTGTTATCTTATGGGCTGAACAATTAATGGAGAATACCGCCCTGGGTAACTTCAAATCCCAATCTTTATGGTTTTCTGATACCAATTTCGCCAATGTCGCCTTAACTGTCCCGTTATGTCGCTCAACGATCCCATTTGACTGAGGGTGGTAAATAGCAGAGTGTAGGGTCTCAATGTCGTTTCTCCGCAGAAAGTCCTTAAAGTCTAAAGACATGAAATGTGACCCGTGGTCGGTCAAAATACGGGAAGGGATACCATGACGTAGAAATACCTGCTGTTCCAAAACCTTAATAGCGTCAGCCGACGTGTCGTTAGTCGTCGGAAAGGCCTCGACGTACCTAGTATGTAAGTCAACCACACACAAAATATATGACTTACGTCTCGCTGTCATCTTAAATGGCCCCTGAAAATCAACCGCCAAGGTATGAAACGGGATAGGGGGTACTTCTAAAGGTAAACCAGACTGTGGTAAAGGAAAATTCCGCCTGTGGTAAACTTGACAAACGTGACACGAATTAACAAACTTTGTAACATCACGATACATACCTTTCCAATAGAACTTAGAGCGAATCATGTACCACGTCTTAAAAATACCAAGGTGGCACAGAGAGTCTTCATGTACACTTTTGATGGTGGGGGTCCTAAGAGAAAACGGGAGGGCTAGTCTCCATACCGGACCAAACTCGTAGTAATTACTACGGTACAGAATACCATCGCGTAGACAAAACTCGTTTACGTCTTTTGGAGGTCGGGACGTTAACTTGACACCTTCAGAACGCGCCTCCAAATGTTCAATTACTAATTTCCACTTAGAGTCCTTCAGTTGTAGTTTTCTTAATTTCTCCTCCCTAACTACTTTAGAATCCGACTGAAAAACAGAAAGTGAAAATAAGTGATTTTCTACTGCTAAATGGTCTGAGTCAGAAGGAGCGGGCCACACGGGGTTACGTGACAACGCATCTGCATCTAAATGGTTCTTCCCCGCTCTATGTAAAACCTCGAAGTCGTAGGGTTGCAGAGCGATAGCCCATCTCGCCAACTGTCCATGGGGTTCCCTGAAGTTTAGAAGTGACTTAAGGGCCGCGTGATCTGTAAGAACTTTAAAATGACGACCAAATAAATAAGGACGAAAATGAGAAATTGCCCACACAACCGCTTTCATCTCTAATTGGGGGGTACCGTAATTTGACTCTGATTTAGTTGTTACCCTTGACGCGTACGCAATGACTTTTTCTTCACCGCCCTGAATTTGAACTAACGTAGCACCAAATCCAATCGCGCAAGCATCAGTATGTAAAATTGTCGGGGCGTCTTCTAAAGGAAAAGCCAAAACCGGATATGTAACCAGACACTCTTTTAGTTTAACAAACGACTCTTCCGCCTCCGCTGACCAAGAAAATTCAACCCCTGATTTTTTCCCACACATAAGGTGTAAAGGCCGGGCGATTTCGGAAAAATCCTTGATAAACCGCCTGTAGTACGAACAAAGACCTACAAAAGAACGTACATTTTTGGTAGAAATCGGGCGGGGAAAATTGTCAACGGCTGAAATCTTCTCTGGATCTGGTTTAATCCCCTCTGAAGAAATTATGTGACCTAAGAACTTTAGAGAATTATCGGCAAAAACACACTTTTGAGACTTTAAAGTTAAATTCGCTGAACGAATCGCCTGAAACACTAATGTCAAGTGCTCAAGGTGATTCTTAAAAGTTTTAGAAAAAACAACGATGTCATCCAAATACACCAACGCAATTGACCATTTAAGATTACCAAGAACTCGATCCATTAACCTTTGAAAAGTCCCGGGGGCACTCGTTAGTCCAAAACACATGACATCAAACTGATACTGACCATCGGGTGTTACAAAAGCGGACTTCTCCTTGTCCTCATCAGAAAGTTCCACCTGATAGTAAGCCTGGTCACAATCAACAGAAGAAAAAAAACGGGAACCACCTAAGCGGTCTAGGGTATCATCAATCCTTGGGAGGGGATAGGAGTCCTTACGTGTAACCGCGTTTAATTTCCGAAAGTCCACCACAAACCTCCAACTGTCATCCGGTTTCTTAACTAAAAGTACCGGTGAACTCCACGGACTGTTAGAATCACGGACGATACCCAGATCTTTAAGTCGACAAACTTCCTTGGCAATTTCCCGCCGCTCCAAAAAACCTGCACGATGGGGTGAGGACTTAATCGGGAGGGAATCACCGGTGTCAATATTATGTCGGACTAAATGAGTACGACCAATCTCTTCAGGATTTAAATTAAAAACGTCTCTATTATCCCATAGTAACTTCACAAGGTCCTTACGTTCCTTAACCGAAAGCGACGCTCCTAATTTGAATCCGATTTTGTCAAATCTTTTCATCATGATTTCCTCCTGTTCTTGTTCGGTAATATCAACTGAAAGGGAAGAAAGGGTAGGGGGAACTAGTGATGTCGAGTCCGAAGAAGGGTTTTCATCTCTACCCTCAAACTCCATCCAGTTACCTATGGCTTGGTTTCGAAATAAACGTACATAATTATCACTTAAGTTCCAAATAAACGTTGAACCCTTACCACCTTCTACATGAATTACCGCATTACCAATAGCCACATGTAGCTTCTCTTCCAGTGACTTCCTCGGGGAAATCACAATGTCACCCGTAAACGGTGGCGACACCCGTACTTCTACCCGCTTCATTGTGTTACCCGCTACGTAGTAGGACTTTTCGAGAAAAACGGAAAGGGATGATAAGTCGCATCCGTACCCTGTCTCAATAGTGGGTTTCACACCTTCCTCAACTTTAGACATCACCTTTTCAGAAACTGTAGAAGTCTCCACCCTGGAAACTACGCCGGGCAAAACGGGTGGGGATAAAGTTTCTAGTTTCTGCATGATTGTATCGTTAGACCATTCGGGTAAAAACTCTCTTTGAAACATCAGTTCCTTCTTTAAATCCAAGATGAAATCATGAGAAACCAGAAAGTCCATCCCAATCACAATTTCATTTGCCAAATTTTGAATCACATAAAAAAATTGATTAAATACTTTTGTGTCTATTTCGAATTTTAGAAGTGCAATTTTGTTAATGACAAACCCAGAAGTCGACGTAATTGACAATTTCGTTTGACACGGGGTGATATCATGGACCGCAACTACCGATTCTTGAATAACGGAAAGAAAGTTCGGGTTTACCGCACAAACCGTAGCACCAGTGTCGATTAACGCTGTACACCTCACATCTCCAAAAAATATCCGTTTCTGAAATGTCCTGTGACCTAATCCAGATGGAGGGGAAATGACGGGCACGGGGAAATTAGAAAACCCTCCAATAAATTTACTCGATAAAACTCCATCGGGCGAATTACATGAACTTGGGGGGAACGCGTAACCAGAACTTACGGACATCGGGCTTTCCAACAAATATCCGGGCGTAAAATCTGAATAACATTCGGGCTTTTCCTTTCCAAAAATTTCCGGGGATTCGGGCATCTGACACTGGAAATCTACAACAGAAAATTTTTTCGGGGGACATAGGGGGTAATCGGGCACAACAGGGATAACCGCATGTTCGGGCGTAATAGGGACAGATACATCAACGGGCTTACAATGGGTACACACATCAACGGGGCTAATAGGGACATTTGCATCAACGGGCTTACCGGGCGTAATGTTTTTCTTATTTCCAGTTCCTTCCTTTGAACCAGAAATCCCTAACCTAGAACTTAAAGTAGAAATAATAGAAATTAAACTTGAAGTCTTAACTAAAGAATATTTACAAGAATGCCTGTGAGAAAGAAGGTTCCTACCAAAAACTTTCTTTCTCCTGGACTTTACCGAAAGCGACACGGAGGGCTGACGATCCTGTTTCGACAGCCGCTTCAGTTTTCCGACTCATCTTCCCTTTCGTTCCCACCACTTTGAAACTGTCTTGATAGTGACTCTAAACACTTTTGGATATTTTCGAACATTGGGAAATACGGGTCGGGTCTAGAATTGGGTACGGTGGTGTCCACTGACATCAATGGGGCTATGACCGGTTGTACCTGTCTTTGAAAAGAAGAATTATACCCATTATAATTACCATTACCCTGTTGGTCTGACTGGTACTGCCAACATTTTGCTTGAATATGTCCCAATTTCCCACAGTAGTAACATTTTTGAGGGCGTCTCACTTGACCTGGTGACTGTTGAAACGATTGACCTTCCCTACCCTGACCATAGTATCCAGGGTTAACCGCTACTTGACCCTGTTGACGTGGGGCAAAAGAAGGGCGGGGAGAACGATCACCGTTAACCACATCGTTTCTAGTCATACCTAATCCCTGAACTGTAGGAAGGACCGGACCCGAAGAAGTGGAATGTCGGGAGTGGACTTCAGAAATTTTCCTCAACCGCTTTAAGAAGTCCTGTGGGTCCTGAATACCTTGTAGAACAAACGTCTTTTCCAAATCTTGAGGTAGACCACGTATCAATCGGTCAACCCTCTCACAATCATCCATTCCAGAGTTCATCCCCTTAAAAAGTGCTAATTTATTGATGACATACTTTTCCGGGTCATCACCTAGGGAAAAACGGAGGTTTCGGTTCTTCTCCCGGTACTGGGCTTGCCTATCTTTAATAGAGAAATTATCAATAAACAATTCCTGAAAATATTCCCATACCCGATCGTAGTCTCCTCTATTTTGAATCCTTGTCTTTAACTGTGGCCACACCGAAGTGAACCAAGTCGAGGCTAACCCTGTTAACACTCGATCAAAATTTTCAATTAGGAACTTACTAGAAGCGTTATACTCAGCTAAATCTCCGCTATAACGGTCTAGAAATTCCTCCGGGTCTCCTGTTCCATCAAAAGTCCGTAAATCCTTGATCACCTTTAAACTTGGACCCCTACTAGAAATCACCGGTTGATGACCTAAAGTGGAAGGTGGGGGTAGGGAAACGGGATCGGGTCTCGTGGGTGTTCTGTCTCTTCTTCCGGTAACATTTGAAGATCCTTGACCTTCAATCTCACCGTTTCCACTTACAACCCTTCTCCTTGACCGTGGTGACCTAACTTCAAAGTCCTCCGGAATCGAAGGTTCCATTCCCAACCTTCTTGGTAATCGCGCAGGCGGCGCGTCGTCCCTTTCTGTAGATAAACTCCGTAAAGCCCGGGTAAACATGGTAACAAATAAACAAAACTTTAAATTCTTTAAATTGATTTAGTCGAATTTCTTACTACAATTCCCTTCCAAATTCCCTTTACCACAAAATCGAATCCCAAAGCCTGATAATGAAAATAAATCAATCTAAAGAAAACACCAATCGTGAATGTTACTTCAGAAAAATGGAGGGCTTGGTAAACAACATGGTAGTTAGGTTGTAGGGCAAAGTGCAAAGCTGGCCAGAAATGAGCAAAGAAGAACTCCAATCCGATGCTAATTAAAGTTGGAACACAATGTCGGGACCTAGTAGCTAACCATTTCTCAACAATTTTGCCAATACCTGGTGCGAAATAGCCAATTAAAATGAAGAAAATTAGTAGCCAGAACAACGTGTGCACCATGAAAAAAGAAACTACAAGTTAGTCAAAAGTCACAAAAACTGCCTAGGTTACCTTCAACTCAACCTTTACTTCACCCGAGAACTTTGACTTTAACCTGTGATAAGATTTTGTTACTTTTGACTTCAATTACAGGTGTATGAGATAGGTACAGGAAGCGCGATAAGGAGATTAAATTTTACGACTCGACCTAATCACTGATACAAGAAGGAATTTTATTACCCACGCCATCCATGCGTAGCCATTTTGAAAATCTGCTCCGGACCTAGGGATTTTACTAAAAGTTGGGAAATTGGACTTCTACCGGGCTTAAATGAACTTAGGAAAAAACGGGCGTGACCTGGGGACAATATGACCTTTTACTCTTAAGGGATGACCTTTACTTTACTTGCTTTGAGCTGCCTGAAAATGTACTATAAATGCTCAAGTTCAACCAAAAGTACTTTACTGACCAACATACTTACGATACCTTTGATTACTGTAGTCCTGGTTGTCCATAATCCGAATTCGGTCCGAATGAATCCCTCGTTGTCACCTCAGCAACACTGGTCCACCAATTGAAAGGGGGAAATCGGCTAGAAAGGGAAAAACGGGTAAGGGTCACGGGGTTGTGATGAGGCTGGAGATCAAGAGGTCGAGGACAAAATAATCACACACAAGAAAACCGGTTTATGCTGTGTTACGGAGCCTTTAAGCCCCTCTTATTTAGGCTACCAATTAATAACGGAACAAAAAGGTCAGAAAGCGACAAAAATAAGGTGAAGGCGAGTACGTTTATGGTGTAGAAGTAGTCAGTTCCGATGCCGCGACAAGACTAACTAAAAACGTCCTTGTTACGTGTGCGCTTGCATGACGAAATACTCCCTGTCTTGAGAGCAAAAGGGACGCTAGGGGGAGGAACGGAGTGGGAGGAAGGGAAAACAAGCGTCATGACGAATTGCTTCCCCACAAATCCCCGCCGCTGCAGCCCTGTGCCGCCCTCGGCACACACCAACCCTGAAAAAAAACCATAGGTGGGGGAAAACGGAAATTTTGGGAGCAACCGAATCTAAAGAAAATTAATTAACTGTTATAAATGAACCAAATTAATCTAATAGTTAGAAAATAAATTTACAAATGTGCCCAATACCATCACCCGGTCAACGCTTGTCGCTAGGATTTCTTGAAACCCTGTCCATGTCACGGTCAACTTTACCCTGGTTATACGGGTGAAAACGATTCCCATGTCCAACTGGTGGTTCCAAGTTAAGGGACATCAATGGTACTGGGGCAGTACCCGGTGGTGGTCCTGGAAAATAAACCGCCTTGATAACAGACCTGGGAACCTGAAAGTTACCAATAAAACGGGAAGGGCGACGACGAACTTTAGCCTGTTGACCTGAAATTGGGGGAGGTAAAAGGGGTGGGGTCGAAATGATTGGAACTGGTTCGTCTAAAATAGTTAATTTGTGAAATTTTGCCAAAGTGTCCGAATTCAAAGTATCTTCGTCTTGAAGTAAACGAATTTCGTCTTCAGGGCTAATCGTTTCGGTGTCGCTGTGATCCTCCGTACCCAACAGCGCTTCAATTCGACGCTGTTCGTCTCCCAACGACTCCATGGCCTCGTCAAGGGTCCATTCCGGCTCGAATAAGTCGCCCAATGACAACTGTTCGGCCGCAGCTTGTAACTCCTCCATTTTACTAGAACAAGAAAAACAATGAAAATTATTTACAAAAGTGCAACAATTAAATATTTACATCAAAATTAACTATATTTACAACACCCGTTTTTTCTAATTTTTTACGTATCATCAGGGAAAGAACTAAATTCAATCAACACCCCGTAAACTGATGGCAGGGTCAATTTTTCGGGCAGAATCGGGCAAAAGGGTTACAGGACTTCCCACTCACCTAACTCTGGGTCAATAACTGATGACACGGGCAAAATTTTCGGGCTAAATGGGGTTAGGGTAGGGATTTCTGAACGGGAACGAGCAGAAAGGGAGGGAATTTCGGACAAAACAGGAAGGGACGACGTGGTGGATCTTGGTCGGTAAAGTTTAACTTGGGAAACTGAAACTACAAAGGGCTTTTTAAGGGCACTGGGGACTTGGATTTTTAAATTAGTTTTACCTAATACCTGGACAACTTTGTAAGGACCAACCCATTTAGGTACAAACTTCCTAACTAGTCCCTTTTTGTTACTAAAATTTTGCCACAGGACCAAATTATCAATTTTAAATAAATGGGGCTTCCTATCTCTTAAAACCCGGTTATGACGTCTTTCTTGGTCCTCTCGTGAATTCCTATGGGCAATCTGGTTAGCAAAGTCAACCCGTTTTTTAAATGACTCTTCCCCACAAACTACATCGTCCTCTACTATTGGAAAAAGCTTGTCTGTTGCCGTGACTGGTGACCTGCCAAAAACAAGAAAATAGGGCGACTGCTTTGTTATCTTATGGGCTGAACAATTAATGGAGAATACCGCCCTGGGTAACTTCAAATCCCAATCTTTATGGTTTTCTGATACCAATTTCGCCAATGTCGCCTTAACTGTCCCGTTATGTCGCTCAACGATCCCATTTGACTGAGGGTGGTAAATAGCAGAGTGTAGGGTCTCAATGTCGTTTCTCCGCAGAAAGTCCTTAAAGTCTAAAGACATGAAATGTGACCCGTGGTCGGTCAAAATACGGGAAGGGATACCATGACGTAGAAATACCTGCTGTTCCAAAACCTTAATAGCGTCAGCCGACGTGTCGTTAGTCGTCGGAAAGGCCTCGACGTACCTAGTATGTAAGTCAACCACACACAAAATATATGACTTACGTCTCGCTGTCATCTTAAATGGCCCCTGAAAATCAACCGCCAAGGTATGAAACGGGATAGGGGGTACTTCTAAAGGTAAACCAGACTGTGGTAAAGGAAAATTCCGCCTGTGGTAAACTTGACAAACGTGACACGAATTAACAAACTTTGTAACATCACGATACATACCTTTCCAATAGAACTTAGAGCGAATCATGTACCACGTCTTAAAAATACCAAGGTGGCACAGAGAGTCTTCATGTACACTTTTGATGGTGGGGGTCCTAAGAGAAAACGGGAGGGCTAGTCTCCATACCGGACCAAACTCGTAGTAATTACTACGGTACAGAATACCATCGCGTAGACAAAACTCGTTTACGTCTTTTGGAGGTCGGGACGTTAACTTGACACCTTCAGAACGCGCCTCCAAATGTTCAATTACTAATTTCCACTTAGAGTCCTTCAGTTGTAGTTTTCTTAATTTCTCCTCCCTAACTACTTTAGAATCCGACTGAAAAACAGAAAGTGAAAATAAGTGATTTTCTACTGCTAAATGGTCTGAGTCAGAAGGAGCGGGCCACACGGGGTTACGTGACAACGCATCTGCATCTAAATGGTTCTTCCCCGCTCTATGTAAAACCTCGAAGTCGTAGGGTTGCAGAGCGATAGCCCATCTCGCCAACTGTCCATGGGGTTCCCTGAAGTTTAGAAGTGACTTAAGGGCCGCGTGATCTGTAAGAACTTTAAAATGACGACCAAATAAATAAGGACGAAAATGAGAAATTGCCCACACAACCGCTTTCATCTCTAATTGGGGGGTACCGTAATTTGACTCTGATTTAGTTGTTACCCTTGACGCGTACGCAATGACTTTTTCTTCACCGCCCTGAATTTGAACTAACGTAGCACCAAATCCAATCGCGCAAGCATCAGTATGTAAAATTGTCGGGGCGTCTTCTAAAGGAAAAGCCAAAACCGGATATGTAACCAGACACTCTTTTAGTTTAACAAACGACTCTTCCGCCTCCGCTGACCAAGAAAATTCAACCCCTGATTTTTTCCCACACATAAGGTGTAAAGGCCGGGCGATTTCGGAAAAATCCTTGATAAACCGCCTGTAGTACGAACAAAGACCTACAAAAGAACGTACATTTTTGGTAGAAATCGGGCGGGGAAAATTGTCAACGGCTGAAATCTTCTCTGGATCTGGTTTAATCCCCTCTGAAGAAATTATGTGACCTAAGAACTTTAGAGAATTATCGGCAAAAACACACTTTTGAGACTTTAAAGTTAAATTCGCTGAACGAATCGCCTGAAACACTAATGTCAAGTGCTCAAGGTGATTCTTAAAAGTTTTAGAAAAAACAACGATGTCATCCAAATACACCAACGCAATTGACCATTTAAGATTACCAAGAACTCGATCCATTAACCTTTGAAAAGTCCCGGGGGCACTCGTTAGTCCAAAACACATGACATCAAACTGATACTGACCATCGGGTGTTACAAAAGCGGACTTCTCCTTGTCCTCATCAGAAAGTTCCACCTGATAGTAAGCCTGGTCACAATCAACAGAAGAAAAAAAACGGGAACCACCTAAGCGGTCTAGGGTATCATCAATCCTTGGGAGGGGATAGGAGTCCTTACGTGTAACCGCGTTTAATTTCCGAAAGTCCACCACAAACCTCCAACTGTCATCCGGTTTCTTAACTAAAAGTACCGGTGAACTCCACGGACTGTTAGAATCACGGACGATACCCAGATCTTTAAGTCGACAAACTTCCTTGGCAATTTCCCGCCGCTCCAAAAAACCTGCACGATGGGGTGAGGACTTAATCGGGAGGGAATCACCGGTGTCAATATTATGTCGGACTAAATGAGTACGACCAATCTCTTCAGGATTTAAATTAAAAACGTCTCTATTATCCCATAGTAACTTCACAAGGTCCTTACGTTCCTTAACCGAAAGCGACGCTCCTAATTTGAATCCGATTTTGTCAAATCTTTTCATCATGATTTCCTCCTGTTCTTGTTCGGTAATATCAACTGAAAGGGAAGAAAGGGTAGGGGGAACTAGTGATGTCGAGTCCGAAGAAGGGTTTTCATCTCTACCCTCAAACTCCATCCAGTTACCTATGGCTTGGTTTCGAAATAAACGTACATAATTATCACTTAAGTTCCAAATAAACGTTGAACCCTTACCACCTTCTACATGAATTACCGCATTACCAATAGCCACATGTAGCTTCTCTTCCAGTGACTTCCTCGGGGAAATCACAATGTCACCCGTAAACGGTGGCGACACCCGTACTTCTACCCGCTTCATTGTGTTACCCGCTACGTAGTAGGACTTTTCGAGAAAAACGGAAAGGGATGATAAGTCGCATCCGTACCCTGTCTCAATAGTGGGTTTCACACCTTCCTCAACTTTAGACATCACCTTTTCAGAAACTGTAGAAGTCTCCACCCTGGAAACTACGCCGGGCAAAACGGGTGGGGATAAAGTTTCTAGTTTCTGCATGATTGTATCGTTAGACCATTCGGGTAAAAACTCTCTTTGAAACATCAGTTCCTTCTTTAAATCCAAGATGAAATCATGAGAAACCAGAAAGTCCATCCCAATCACAATTTCATTTGCCAAATTTTGAATCACATAAAAAAATTGATTAAATACTTTTGTGTCTATTTCGAATTTTAGAAGTGCAATTTTGTTAATGACAAACCCAGAAGTCGACGTAATTGACAATTTCGTTTGACACGGGGTGATATCATGGACCGCAACTACCGATTCTTGAATAACGGAAAGAAAGTTCGGGTTTACCGCACAAACCGTAGCACCAGTGTCGATTAACGCTGTACACCTCACATCTCCAAAAAATATCCGTTTCTGAAATGTCCTGTGACCTAATCCAGATGGAGGGGAAATGACGGGCACGGGGAAATTAGAAAACCCTCCAATAAATTTACTCGATAAAACTCCATCGGGCGAATTACATGAACTTGGGGGGAACGCGTAACCAGAACTTACGGACATCGGGCTTTCCAACAAATATCCGGGCGTAAAATCTGAATAACATTCGGGCTTTTCCTTTCCAAAAATTTCCGGGGATTCGGGCATCTGACACTGGAAATCTACAACAGAAAATTTTTTCGGGGGACATAGGGGGTAATCGGGCACAACAGGGATAACCGCATGTTCGGGCGTAATAGGGACAGATACATCAACGGGCTTACAATGGGTACACACATCAACGGGGCTAATAGGGACATTTGCATCAACGGGCTTACCGGGCGTAATGTTTTTCTTATTTCCAGTTCCTTCCTTTGAACCAGAAATCCCTAACCTAGAACTTAAAGTAGAAATAATAGAAATTAAACTTGAAGTCTTAACTAAAGAATATTTACAAGAATGCCTGTGAGAAAGAAGGTTCCTACCAAAAACTTTCTTTCTCCTGGACTTTACCGAAAGCGACACGGAGGGCTGACGATCCTGTTTCGACAGCCGCTTCAGTTTTCCGACTCATCTTCCCTTTCGTTCCCACCACTTTGAAACTGTCTTGATAGTGACTCTAAACACTTTTGGATATTTTCGAACATTGGGAAATACGGGTCGGGTCTAGAATTGGGTACGGTGGTGTCCACTGACATCAATGGGGCTATGACCGGTTGTACCTGTCTTTGAAAAGAAGAATTATACCCATTATAATTACCATTACCCTGTTGGTCTGACTGGTACTGCCAACATTTTGCTTGAATATGTCCCAATTTCCCACAGTAGTAACATTTTTGAGGGCGTCTCACTTGACCTGGTGACTGTTGAAACGATTGACCTTCCCTACCCTGACCATAGTATCCAGGGTTAACCGCTACTTGACCCTGTTGACGTGGGGCAAAAGAAGGGCGGGGAGAACGATCACCGTTAACCACATCGTTTCTAGTCATACCTAATCCCTGAACTGTAGGAAGGACCGGACCCGAAGAAGTGGAATGTCGGGAGTGGACTTCAGAAATTTTCCTCAACCGCTTTAAGAAGTCCTGTGGGTCCTGAATACCTTGTAGAACAAACGTCTTTTCCAAATCTTGAGGTAGACCACGTATCAATCGGTCAACCCTCTCACAATCATCCATTCCAGAGTTCATCCCCTTAAAAAGTGCTAATTTATTGATGACATACTTTTCCGGGTCATCACCTAGGGAAAAACGGAGGTTTCGGTTCTTCTCCCGGTACTGGGCTTGCCTATCTTTAATAGAGAAATTATCAATAAACAATTCCTGAAAATATTCCCATACCCGATCGTAGTCTCCTCTATTTTGAATCCTTGTCTTTAACTGTGGCCACACCGAAGTGAACCAAGTCGAGGCTAACCCTGTTAACACTCGATCAAAATTTTCAATTAGGAACTTACTAGAAGCGTTATACTCAGCTAAATCTCCGCTATAACGGTCTAGAAATTCCTCCGGGTCTCCTGTTCCATCAAAAGTCCGTAAATCCTTGATCACCTTTAAACTTGGACCCCTACTAGAAATCACCGGTTGATGACCTAAAGTGGAAGGTGGGGGTAGGGAAACGGGATCGGGTCTCGTGGGTGTTCTGTCTCTTCTTCCGGTAACATTTGAAGATCCTTGACCTTCAATCTCACCGTTTCCACTTACAACCCTTCTCCTTGACCGTGGTGACCTAACTTCAAAGTCCTCCGGAATCGAAGGTTCCATTCCCAACCTTCTTGGTAATCGCGCAGGCGGCGCGTCGTCCCTTTCTGTAGATAAACTCCGTAAAGCCCGGGTAAACATGGTAACAAATAAACAAAACTTTAAATTCTTTAAATTGATTTAGTCGAATTTCTTACTACAATTCCCTTCCAAATTCCCTTTACCACAAAATCGAATCCCAAAGCCTGATAATGAAAATAAATCAATCTAAAGAAAACACCAATCGTGAATGTTACTTCAGAAAAATGGAGGGCTTGGTAAACAACATGGTAGTTAGGTTGTAGGGCAAAGTGCAAAGCTGGCCAGAAATGAGCAAAGAAGAACTCCAATCCGATGCTAATTAAAGTTGGAACACAATGTCGGGACCTAGTAGCTAACCATTTCTCAACAATTTTGCCAATACCTGGTGCGAAATAGCCAATTAAAATGAAGAAAATTAGTAGCCAGAACAACGTGTGCACCATGAAAAAAGAAACTACAAGTTAGTCAAAAGTCACAAAAACTGCCTAGGTTACCTTCAACTCAACCTTTACTTCACCCGAGAACTTTGACTTTAACCTGTGATAAGATTTTGTTACTTTTGACTTCAATTACAGGTGTATGAGATAGGTACAGGAAGCGCGATAAGGAGATTAAATTTTACGACTCGACCTAATCACTGATACAAGAAGGAATTTTATTACCCACGCCATCCATGCGTAGCCATTTTGAAAATCTGCTCCGGACCTAGGGATTTTACTAAAAGTTGGGAAATTGGACTTCTACCGGGCTTAAATGAACTTAGGAAAAAACGGGCGTGACCTGGGGACAATATGACCTTTTACTCTTAAGGGATGACCTTTACTTTACTTGCTTTGAGCTGCCTGAAAATGTACTATAAATGCTCAAGTTCAACCAAAAGTACTTTACTGACCAACATACTTACGATACCTTTGATTACTGTAGTCCTGGTTGTCCATAATCCGAATTCGGTCCGAATGAATCCCTCGTTGTCACCTCAGCAACACTGGTCCACCAATTGAAAGGGGGAAATCGGCTAGAAAGGGAAAAACGGGTAAGGGTCACGGGGTTGTGATGAGGCTGGAGATCAAGAGGTCGAGGACAAAATAATCACACACAAGAAAACCGGTTTATGCTGTGTTACGGAGCCTTTAAGCCCCTCTTATTTAGGCTACCAATTAATAACGGAACAAAAAGGTCAGAAAGCGACAAAAATAAGGTGAAGGCGAGTACGTTTATGGTGTAGAAGTAGTCAGTTCCGATGCCGCGACAAGACTAACTAAAAACGTCCTTGTTACGTGTGCGCTTGCATGACGAAATACTCCCTGTCTTGAGAGCAAAAGGGACGCTAGGGGGAGGAACGGAGTGGGAGGAAGGGAAAACAAGCGTCATGACGAATTGCTTCCCCACA
>JABASK010000140.1:0-24131 GCA_019776465.1 Rambutanura hunanensis | reverse complement strand
TAATCCATGGAATCACTATGATTTCTATGCCTAGGGCTTGAAAAAGACATTCTTCCTACCCAATCTAGAACAAGCACAAAAGGTATAGAAAATTATTAAGTTATGAACCACATAACTAAAATCCAGGTAGGGAGGTGTATAGCAAAAGTGGTCCAGAGAAATTTCTCTAAGTCCGTCTCGTTAGGTTCCTACACGAGGAGAAGGAGAAGCAACCTAACTCTATAATGCTAAGAGATGAGACGGGAGGATAGCACGTAACGTTTCACCCAGTAAAACATGTCTAAAACAGTACGCGTAAGGAAAAACCTTCGACAAGACGTATGGAATCTCTTACCTTGATTTTAGATTCACTGTGATTTGCAAACCCAACTGGTGAAGGCAGTTTCAATCGTTTGAATTGTTAGTAAGCTACAGCGCTCTATCAGCTTCAAAAAAAGTTGTAGTTATCAGCTGTTTTGTAAAAGATGAAAGAGTAACCTTGCAGTGCAGACACAACAACAGAGTATTGACTATGCACTAATGCAGTGTGGAGCGTTAACCAGGGTGGCACAGTAAAGTCGCGGTCCGGTTCTGGATGCTGTCAGAAATTATTCTGATAAACGCGACTTCTTGTACGCAAACCTTAAATAATTGACAAAAAAGAAGTAGTAGCGGAAATGATAAAGAAAAAGATCTTTAGGTTTATCAAACACAAGTCACTGTGCCAATTTCTTTATAAAAAGTATGTTAATATAAGATAATTATTCTCGTCATATAGAATACCGGGGAAATTTCCAGAAAATGTGTTTTTGGTAACGCTCAGTTATTAAGTTTCAGTAGTTATTTAACCAAATTAAAAATGTCATAGTTACATATTATGTTTCCGTTGTTTAGATAGCAGTGCATATTTGATATTCCAGAAAAAACGTAGCGTCAGAATATAAACAACTAGCTATGTAAAATTTTGTTTAAAAATTTATTATGATTTGTTTCCGCGGTTGGTGAAGTCGTAGAAGACCTTTTCCCTGTATTTCCGTGACACAGTCCAATTACTAAAGAAATATTTGGAAAAAGTGTAGCCGTAATTTGATTTCCAACTACTAATGGTGGAATTGGTAGGTTATTTAGTTGCACAGCTTCCCTTGCCAGCACAACCGAAGTTGTCATTGGGCTTCATGTGGCGTTGAAGGAGAACCTAAATTACGAAATACGATAAGTAATGCTATGCTAATCGTATTCATTTCGTCGATGAAGCATTAATTCGTGTGTTTCACTCACCAAGTAGACCGACGTTTCACGTTTGCCATGCTTAGAATATCTTGATCCTGTTGAATCAATACTTGGATGTAAGAATTTCCCTGCAGTTCGTCTGGATGCTGGAATAATGACGCGTAGCACATACGTGAGTTTAGACTGCGTACCACTTTGAATTTCGTCGAGAAGATCCACTTGCCCACTTGATTCCTCTTCGGCTTTTTGAACTTCGAACAAACCTGCTTGAGGAAACCGTGATCCAGCAGTCTTATATGAGAGATCACCTAAAATCGTATTTCCAACTTTACGAAGCCGCCAATGCTGTCGTAGCAGCAAGAGTTCCATATGAAAATCCTGTAGTGACGAACTGACGATTGACGAAGATGAAGGTTTGAATTTAGCATCAAAAAATTTTTTGGTCGTAGATCACCCCTACAGAAGGAATGATTCGTAAAAATTCCCATCTACGATTTGGTCGTTACCATCAACATCTTCATGAATCATTAGATTTGGACTTTTCACCGTTGGATTATAATGATGAAGTGTTTTCCAGAAATTAAAGAACGAGAAGAAATGAGGAGAATTGTAGGAAGATATGGACTTACAGGGAAATAACAGGTGACAACTTAAAGCTTGCAATTTTACACCACTTTTTAAAAAAATTGTAATATTTTTAAAAATTATTGTTTTTTGTTCCAGGTCAGTCCCATTCGTCAACTATCAGATGGACAGCGATGTCGTGTGGTATTTGCCTGGATTTCGCAACCAGCTCCTCATTTATTGCTTCTCAATGAACCCACGAATCGTAAGCTTTCGCCTTACTAACTAACGAACTAACCCAGTTATGTCAGTAGGTTACTTCGTTATTTAACTTAAACAGTTTGTAATGAAAATTTGGTACGCAGATTTGGATACTGAAACTATTGATGTCTTGGCCGATGCTATAGCGAATTTTGAAGGTGGGATGGTGCTCGTTACAGATAACCCGAAAACTAACTTTCATATTGTTTGTCTTAACTTTTGTAACAGAAATTTTTGTTGTTTGTGAAGGTTTACATTTTGTTACACAAATGTAATTTCAATTTTTTGCCATTTACTAAGTTTTGGCAACAATCGCAAATGGCGTACATTTTCTGTTCTCGGACGGTGCAAAATTGTTGTCTCGAGGTTCAAGGATGGAAATTCTAAATTTAGTTAGTAGAGTAATGGTCGTTTAGTAAACTAATGCAGCCAACCAAGCTTATGTTGCAGTTATAATTTCATCAGCTCATGACTATCATCAACGTCTACGTCGTCGAAAATACTTTTGTATTGGCCAAGGAGGTAGCGACTCGCTACTATTATTGATGTGGTCGTCAAAGTAAGCGACCCGCGTCGACGGTATAACGCCCGCGTACAACTCTTTTCAAAATTTGCACAAATCATGCATTAAATTTGCCTGCAACTGAACTGAAAGTGAAGGTGATACATGATAGTGAAAGTGATAGGGTTGACAAGTCACAACTCACAAGTATGTACTTTACTAACTAATTGTGACTTCCAAATTTGATTGAAGTCGAAGTTCGAGCGCAACACACGTTGGCAACTCGATTCTCGTTGCTGCCGGTAAGTCCTTGCTAAAAAACCAAAACCCTACTGACAAAAGAATTAGTCTGTGATTTATTTGAGTCAAATAAATTAAGGTCAATTTCCACTTTCTGTTACAAGTTACAAGATCAAGGTCATCACGGGCTTCCAACTGGTCATTATTAGTGGCGTCTTTTTTATAAGTCCCTAGACAATGGAGACCCGCTACCGAGGCGTGGGGCGAAATCCAGCATCAGTTCTTCCTGTTTCTAACGATAAGAATCTTGGTCAAGGAAGAAAACGAAAACGAACATCTTATGATGAACCTTTATTTGCGGCTGGTTATTCACCTGTCATTCTCTTTATACTTCTTGGAGTAGTCTTTTGTTTTGTAAAATATACCCACGATCGTCTTCCAGTTATGATTACTGAACGAGAAGCGGAATCTATGCCTACCAGGTTTTAACTTTTAGCCCATAAGTCTAAAATACTCTTGATTTTTTCGTTCCGTAATGTTTCATTATTTCAGTTTTGTCGGAGAACGCGCCTGGAAAGATTTGGTCGCACTGACCTCTTTTGGTCCCAGGGTCTGTGGCAGCCATGAAAATGATGTACGAACAGTCGAAAGTATTGTGAGGGCTCTTAATAAAATTCGTGATTCTAAACTCGCTGTTTACAATTTGGAAGTAGAGGTACGATGACTATAGTCCATTCATTCATGGTACTTGTCATTTACCCTGTCATGTATTCTAGGTAAAACGACCGACTGGTTCCTTCGAAATAGGATTTATGGATGATGTCTTCACCAACTCGTATGAAGCTGTAAGACCTCACTTTCTATAAAAGAGGTTCAGATTTTTATTATTTTTTATCCAACTTTTTTTTAAGATTCCAATAATCGTGGCTAAATTGGAACCAATTAGCACTTATCTTCATTCGAATGACTCGATTCTACTTAATTGCCATTTTGACTCTGTGCCTGCCTCTCCTGGTAATTCGTTTTCACATCACCAGTAGCTAAATCGTTGTAACGAAACTTGAATTTTGGGTCAGGTGCAAGTGATGACATGATTTCCTGTACTGTCATGCTCGAGATTTTACGTGTCTTGTCCCGTCAACCTAAACCACTTAGAAATACCATTATCTTTCTTTTCAACGGTGCTGAAGAAAATTTTCTTCCGGGATCACACGGTTTTGTTGCTGGATCTGGAGTATCTGATGGAAACCAGAATGCAATTGGACATCCTTGGAAAAATGAAGTTCGTACTGTCATTAATCTCGAGGCTTGTGGTGCGGGCGGACGAGAAATTATGTTTCAAACTGGTCCAGGTACTTGTGTATTTTGAAATTAGCAATTTTACTTCAAGTTTACACGTCTTCTTGTGTCAATTTGTATTATGTAGGGAACGGGTGGTTAGTAGAAGCCTATGCGAATTCTGCAAAGTATCCTTTCGGATCATCCATTGGAGAAGAAATTTTTCAAAGAGGCCTTATTCCTTCAGATACGGGTGAGTTCATTATAAAAATCATGTGGCTCATTCATACCTCATTATGTTTCTTCCAGATTTTCGAGTATTTCGTGACTTTCTCAAAGTGCCTGGTTTGGACTTTGCTTTTGTCAAGAATGGATGGGTCTATCATACTAAATACGATTCCGTCGATTCTATTCCTCAAGGATCCATTCAAAACATGGGCACAAATATTTTGGCTTTGACGGAAACACTTGGAAATTTAGATTTTAGAGAGATTGAATTCAATGCTAATGCAAAAATGGTCTTCACTGATATTTTTGGATTCTTTATGGTTGTCTACTCTGAACAAACTGGAGTCATCATCAACTTTATTGTGGCAGTTGGAACTATTTACTTGATTTGGAAGGACCGTAAGCATCTTTAACATTCAAAAGTATGTCTTCTTTTCAATCAATTAATTCTTTTCCTTTGTAGTGGACGAGGATGCATTCCGGATGATGGCTAATATTGGAATTACACTCGTAGCTTGGATTTCTGGATTCATGGCCGTATCAGTAGTTGCACTTTTACTTGATTGGTTTCGGTTTCCAATGCCTTTTTATTCCGTGCCAGACTTGGCCTATTTATTGTTCGGAATTCCAACTTTGTCAGTTCAAGTTTTAGTTTACACAACGATGCTGAAAGGAGTAGAAGATCAAGCTTGGATGGCAGCTAAGACAGTACTAGCAATTATGACTCTCTTCATGACCTTCTTCACAAGATTAGCTTTTGTACTCACAATCAACATTGGATTTGGAGTCATCGGATGGATTGTGGCCAGAAAAGCGTTTCGAGGTGAAAAGTACAATTTTACTAAAGAAAAATGTCCAATTTAATCAATTTATTTCTTTTTGATTTTAAGATTCTCAAAGACGAATGCTTTTGTATTTGGTGATTGGTGAATTGATTCCACTCGGCATGTCATTTTACTACTCTACATCAGCTATTAATGTTTTCGTGCCTATTATGGGTCGATCTGGAATTAACACTATGCCCAACTTAATCATTGGCCTTTACACTGCCTTCACACTCTCAATTCCTGGAATGTCAGGAATTGTTCCGATTTTTGTCTTTTTCAAGAAAAACTTCCTACGATTCTCAGCCATCATTTACGTTGGTGTCATTGCCTACGTTGTCTTTGGAGTTGGAAGAATCCCTTATACTAACAAAACACCCATGAGACTACACATCGTCGTAAGTTTTCTATTTTCACCAAAAACAATTGTTATAAAATATAAACGTTTCTTTTTTTTAAAAACAAGGACGTGGACCGAAATGTGTTTGCGAATGATCATAAAACCGTAATTCATCATGAGCCTGGTCTATGGTGGTTCAACTTGGACGCGAATACTGCAGGTCTTTACCCCGTTATGAAAGAAACACTTCCAGAAATTGATCAAATGACAACAATCGATAATCAAAATTGTCAACATTTGTATTGTGGCCTTCCACTTTTCTTCTCAATTACGAAGCTAGTTAGGTAAACTTTAAAAATTACTTTTCTACTCCTTTGCAAATTATTAGGAAAGTTCTGCATTTTTGTATTTTTGTTTGTGACAGATATTCTCAATGGATTCCAAAATCTAGTGGACTTCCTGCTGAAGTTAAAAGCCGTGTCAACATGGAAATTACCCAGGATCAATTTATAACTCAATCAAGACGTCGTGTAACATTTTCATTCTCTGGTCCAGACCATATCACCATCGTCCTAAGTCCAGGCGACGGCTATAACCTTGTCAAATGGTCATTGACATCAGAAATCCCGCAACCCCGCACGTTCTTCCAAGGCCGTCCCACTTATTTTGTCAAACATGGAAGAGGAGTTGAATTTAAGAGATTTGAACTTACGTGTGACTTCGAACGTACAAAAGGCTCAAGTCAAAGTGGACCATTAGTTGATATCAATTTGTCTTCATTTTCAATTCACGGCCCTGATATGCAAACTGACAGTTTGAAGGAATTTGTAAGTCGATTACCGTCATGGACAACGACTTTGGCATTTAGTTCTGTAACAAATTTATATACAGTCGATTAGTTGTCTGTCACTTTAGTTTCAATTGCTAGAAGAATTAATTCTTTTTTTAGGTTTTAGTCTTGAGATTTACTAATAATAATAATCTAACTAATCTTCCAGCTAACCAAATGAGCCAGTAGTAAGCTGTGTAACAGTATTTTAGAACTGTAGTGCTGTTAGTATCATTTTTGAGTCATTTGAATTGAACTTAACTGAACCGGTTGGTCAACTGTTGTGATTTACAGGATTTAGGACGAGGTAGCTAACAGACGAAGTGCTTTTAAGATTGATGATTACTTTTACTGATTACGAAAAAATATTAATTAGTAAATAAGGGATTGAGAAATCTAAATACGTAGAAAGTAGAAACCAGAGAAAGTAAAAGTTAATATCACTGATTGGACGTTACGTTAAGTTTTGTTAATTGTTGACATGATGTTCATGTTCGTGCAAATACTTTTTGCATTGATTCCAAGTTCCACCAGCAAAGTTGCCGAGACTTCCATCAGTTCTGATGATTCGATGACAAGGAATCATAAGAAGCATTGGATTCTTCTTCAAAGCAGTACCAACTGCTCTGGCTGCTTCTGAACATTGGAATTTTATTAGTCAACAAAAATTTTTATTCACATGCTCTGCCGCTTTACGAAAAAGACATACTTGGAGCGTTGATCGTTTCAGCCAGCCTGGCATAAGTGGCAGTTTGTCCAGATTTGACAGTCTCGAACAATGCCTTCCAAACCTTTCGTTCAAAAGCTGTGCCGTGATCGAAACAAAAGTTGGAGAAAGAAATGAGTTTGTTGTTGATGGGATCCTTAAAATATTCTTGGATCCAATCGATCTGGGTCTGCAAATTCTTTCTTGTTTGGTTGAATTCTGGATGTTTCGCGGATTCTTCGGTGTCATTACTCTTGTGAAGTCTTCCAGTGGCAGTGCTACTGATCAACAAATGTAATGCATTGTGGTCAACTGGTTACTTTTCAATAAAAAGTTTTTATCGTTATCATAATAAACCATAAATAAATTGTTTGTCTTGTGTCTTGGTGTACTTACTTCATTGGTTCATCCAAAGCCAACATTTCATCTTCATGGTCCGTAGCAGAACGAGGTTTGATTGAATGGAAGCCTTTGGGACATGACCTCAGAACCAATGTTCCGATTGGTGTGGAAATTTGTGTTGATAGAATCAACCCTTCAGAATTTATACAAGTCGGTGACCCCATAGGTGTCAAATCAAATCAATGACCAAAATGAAAAAAAAACTAATGAAGCGAAGTTCCTTGGAGTTTTAGTACTCACGCGGCAGACTACTTTTTCAGTAATAAAGTGAAAGACAAGTAAATGACAAGGTCCAACCTTTCGTTTTTGAAATGTGCTCCTTATGGGAAATTTAACATGGGCTACCCGGAGATTGTACAACGCAAAACGACACCACCTTTTTCACTCTTAACCTTTTCCCGCCAAAACACTGAGAAAAGGTTCCCATGCTTCTAATGCCTATCTCCCACAGAAAAGGTTCCCATGCTTCTAATGCCAATCCCTCACAGAAAAGGTTCCCATGCTTCTAATGTTAAAATTCAGGAGACTTATTGAGAAAAGGTTCCCATGCTTCTAATGCCTATCTCCCACAGAAAAGGTTCCCATGCTTCTAATGCCTATCTCCCACAGAAAAGGTTCCCATGCTTCTAATGCCTATCTCCCACAGAAAAGGTTCCCATGCTTCTAATGCCAATCCCTCACAGAAAAGGTTCCCATGCTTCTAATGTTAAAATTCAGGAGACTTATCCATGCCTTCCAACTTTATCTCAATTAATTGCCTAGTACTTTCTTCACTCCTTGCCGTTGTCATACACTTCAATTACAATAATAAATACGATTAGTGGGTGACCCCATTGGTGTCAAATCAATAACCAAAATGAAAAAAAAACTAATGGACAATGAAGCGAAGTTCCTGGAGCACTAGTCTTATTTAGTACTCACGCGGCAGACTACTTTTCGTAATAAAAGTGAAAGACAAGTAAATGACAAGGTCAATAGACTCTCCTTTCATTTTTGAAATGTGCTCCTTATGGGAATTTTAACATGGCCTACCCGGATATTGTACAACGCAGAACGACACCACCTTTTTTCACTCTCAACCTTTTCCCGCCAAAACACTGAGAAAAGGTTCCCATGCTTCTAATGCCAATCCCCGACGAAAAAGGTTCCCATGCTTCTAATGTTAAAACTCAGTCAGGAGAAGTATCCATGCCTTCCAACTTTATCCCAATTAATTAGTACTTTCTTCCCTTTTTGCCGTTGTCATACACTTCAATTACAAATAACAAAGACGATTAATAATTAGTTATGTTATTTACCGTAATTGATTTGAAAGGTAACCATTTAAAATGTGATAAATTTAATTGGGATTAATATTAAGTTAAGGAAAAGGCGAAAAGGTGGAGTGACATTATGGGATGATTTCACGAGTTGCTGTAAGAAAAGGAAATGTCTCCGCTGTCTGTGGTAAAACGATTCTTGGTTTCTGGAGAAATGTCTCATGTTACTGACGTTCAAAAAATTGGAAATCCTAAAGGATGTTTAAAAAATGGAATGATTAGGTTAATTGATGAAAGGATGAAAAGTATATCTAAGTTATTTCATAATTTAAATTGTGTGATTTTCAGTAGTATACTTACGAGCATGATAGCTGCACCTAACAAGAGACATTTGGTCGTGATATCTAAATCATTTGGGAATTGTAGTCCATAATTATCCGCCATCGTAAAAACTTCACGCAGAAATCCACCCCATAGTTTACCTGTGTGCAAAAGTTATAATTTTCATTACTTTCATTCTTATGTTCTTTTAAAAGAGAATATTTTTAAAACTAAATTTCACCGATTCCTCCCACGATTGTTTTCTTGTCCATGCTAACTACCGGAAAAGCCACACTTCCAATCATAAATATTCCACAACAGAAATCACCAAATTTCGGTCCAAGTATTCGTAACATTGAATTCCCAAAAGCATCTCGGACCGAATACTCTAAATGACATCCGATTTTGTCCTGGACAACTTCTCCAATTTTCTGGTCATGACCTCCGTTAACGTAGAAAACTGAAACGCACTTGTTACACAGAAGAAAAAATAATAAAGAAAGTTTCTCATTCAACAACTTTTGTCCTTCAAATTTAAAATTATGAAATTTTGTAACATTTTTCTTGATATTTCTTACCGCTCTTCCTCCGTAAAAACCAGGTTGACCTTGAACCCTCAAAATTTCGTTGCCACTGTTATCTAAAAATTTCATATCGAAATTTTGATGACCTCCTCCAAGATTTCGAGCTACTTTGCCCGTAGCTTCCACAATTTTAAACAAAACTTGACCTGAACTTGTCAAAACTTCAAAGTCATTCGGCACGTTTGAAAAAACTGAAAGAACAAAATTTTGGAATGTATTTCTAAATTTTATTCAAATTGCAATTTGAAAAGAAAACAAGTGCTTACGTTCACTTAAATTAACTTCTTGATGCACAAAAATTTGGTCTAGTCCGACCAGAAACTCAAGGCCAGGAAGACAAAGTTGAGTCACTGCAAATTTTTCATAGAAAAAACTTTTATAAATCAAAAACATATCTTTTCAAATTTTTTGGAATACAATATTCAAAATTCAACAAAATTTTTTACTTCTCCAATTGAGTTATTTACTTTGTATATTTTGCGGTGACGGTTGATGAGACATTGTAGAAGATAAACCCATCGAAAATTTCTGAGGTTGCTTGAACCGCACCTCATCCAACTCCAGTGCTGTCAATCAATCATAAAATTTAACTTAGCAATTTTAAATTTTAAATTTTACAACTCACAATCTGGAGAAGGAATTTGTCCCGTATTTGCATTTCGCATCATTTTCAAACTACTACTTACTACTTTTTAATAAAGTGTAACTTATCTTTAGTTAAAGTTAACGTTTAAAAATTTCCGTGAAAGCTGAAAATAAGAAGACAACGTGAGTGATGTGTTAAATTCAAAACAAGAGTTGGACAGAGAGAAGGTTCTTGTTCAATTAGATTAAAATGAATCAATTTAAACCAATCAACTTTGTTCTTTGGCAGGACAGACATGCAGGGAATTTACACAAACTATGTATGCACATCAACAGAGATTTGTTAGGTTTACAGCACACCGTATTATTTTTAATGCCGTAAAGTTCCGTACCGTAAAGTTCCCCAGCCCCACCCTTCTCTGGCAACATAGTCTAAATCTCTCCAAATTTGTTTGGAATTTTTGCTACGAAAAGCTGGGATTTTCATGTTTTTTTTAGATATACTGCTCAAAACACAAAGAAAAGCACGCGTTTCTTTCAATTTTTTTCTATCTTTTTTTCTCCAGTGATCTTCTACGGAAAAAAGTCCTCAAAAGTTTTCACCTTTGAAGTCTATTTCTTTTTCTTGTAGACCCATCATCATTTCCTTTTCATTGAACATCCATCATCTTCTTTTCCCCGCAATCTCTCTAACCCTCATCATCATCTTTTCACAGAGACAACATAAAACTCAACACAAATTATAATCGCCACAAAAAAAATTACGAATCTCTCAAACTCAACAACTCATAACAAATTTTAAACTTTCTCCTCAATCTGGACTAAAATTCACTACGAATTTTTTTACATGGCTAAAAAGGAAGCTGATTTTTGCCTATTACTTCAATTGTGAAAATCTAACTCAACTCAATACAACACAACTTGAGTTCAGTCTCAGTATTTATTTTTTAAACGGCATATTAGCTACAAATTTAAAGTCTTCACACTTTTTAATTATTTTATTTTAATTATTTTTTAAATTACTTTCCCAGCCGTTTTTTATAATCTCCAGTTTATTTCTTACAGATTAGAGAATTATTTCAAAAGTGCATTTTTTTTAAATTATTGCGACGCAGTGCAGCGTGGGAAAAGTCGTTTTTTTCTATCAAAGTTTTAATGAGTCTTGATCGAAATGAGTTTTTATTTTGATGAAGGGAAGGGGGAAATGTAAGGGGCCGGAATTGATACTTTTTTGTATGTGAAGAAGGGGAAGGTAAAAACCCCGAAATTCGGTTCTTTTATTCCTTTTGGGGAAATCAAGGTGAAAATGTACCTGCCCAGGCACAAACAATGAAACTTGTCTTTTCCCTTCATTTACAAAGGCGGGAGAGAGAGGCAGGTAGGGCTCATTTTTCGTTGTGGAGTGTCTAGTCAAGCATAACAGACTACCCGAATATTAAAACAGAAGTCCCCGCATTCACAAACGAATAACCCGAATCTCCAGTTTTGGTCCATGCCTTTTTCAAAAATTCAACAAAACAACGTCAACGCTTTTTCAAATTCCAAATTGAAGTTGTCGACAAATGAATTGTTGAACATAGGAGAATCTTTGATTGAATATCTTTGATTGAAATACTTTCTCCAATCAACGAAATTTCAATGCTTTTTATTGCTTTTCTTTTGTATACTCAACTGAAGGAAAGGTAGTGTGCAGGGTTGAAAAATAAAAAACACACCCTGGTACTTTCAACCCCCTTTTGCCAGGATGAGGGGTGAAGTGGAAAAAAATTCAACCCTACCTGGTGTACTTTATTGACAATTAACTTAGACTAAAAAAAAGTAGCCTGATGACTCATGCTTCATCACCGGTACAGAAGTTTAGGCTTCATTCATCCACTGTCTTTCACTTCCTTTTCATCCAGTCAACGCATAATTTCAAAAGTAAAACAAATATTTCCCACTTTTTTTCACGATTCATTACAATAAGTGCAAAAATCTTGAGAATAAAAAATTAAATTTATACGGAAATTGTAGACTTTAAGTCGAGTGTAGAAATATTCCTTGATTTGAAAAAGAAAAAAGAATAAGTTGATCTAAACCCTTGAAAGGAAAGATAAAAATTGTGGAGTGAAAGTTGATGAGTGTAAAAACCCGGAAATTTCGGAGTATTCTTCAGCTATATAATTCTACGTATCGGGTAACTTCATCTTTTAGAACAAAAGGAAATGTAACGTGAGTGATTAAGATCTTAATTTCAACTAATCCAATTCCGTAAACAACAACTTTCCCCCACTTACGACTTTCAAGTATCCGGAAACTTAACGTTAACTTTTACGTTAGGTTAGGTTACGCACTTGACGATTTTTCTCATTTCAATTCCTCTTCTCCACTTTCCACTCCACAACATTTCGTTTCTCGGAAAGAAAAACTTTCAAGATTTTTTCCACAATTTGGTTCTTTTTTATGCGCGTTGTCACTTTTCCTTTTGTTTATTTATTTCTTCAAAATGTATTTAATTTTTCCAAAATTTGAACTTTATCTTTTTCAATTTCCTAGAATTCAACGTCCAACTTTGTGTTTTTGGTTTTAATGAGTTTGATGAGGAATGGATGTGGATTTGGGTGATGTGGTGGGATTGGAACTGGTGGGACTTCCAACTTCCCCTAATTCAGGTGAAGATGAAAGTAAAGGACAAAGCAGTGGAACACAATGTTCTTCAACCACAATCTTCATTTCACAAAATCAACAGGTTAGTTCAAATTATTCAAACAACTTTTCAAAAGACAAACAAAGTTCAAAACCAGACACAACATTTGTAGTTCATAAATTCACCACACTTATTTTAAAATTTTGAAAAAGTAAAATCTCACATATTCAAAGTGAAAGTTTAGTCTTGACTACAAACAATTCCTTTCAAAAAAATATCCTGCTCTAATTAACTCGAGCTAATCAAATTCAATTAGGTTTCATTGTAAATCAAAAGGATAGATGTTTATTTGATTAACAGGGATGAAACTTTCCTGGGTTTTCCATTCTTTTCCCCCAAATGTGCAAGTAAGGAAACGTAAATTAGCATTTTTCACGTGCTACACAGTACATTTTAAGTAACTTTTTTGTAAAACAAAAATTCTTGTCTTTGCATAATTTAGACACCGTCTAAATGTTTTTACAAATTATGTACAGTGGTGAAAGCTGTACTAATTGGTTGCAATTCAAAAATTAGAAATTTTTACGAAAAAAGAAATGTTTTGAAGATGTTGAATTCTCTTTTGGGTTATGAAAGTGCACACCTTGCGCAGTGAAAATTTGGACTATATATAAAAAAAAGTTGACGCATTTTGCCATGTCTCACAGCAGAGGTTTGATACCCCAAAATCTTTGACTTGGTTTGTATATAAAAGTACATGAAATTGGGTACTTTGGACTTCATTTTAGACAGACGCTCTTGTGTCCATTGTACATTTTTACCTGTACGGGTCTACACACCCTCTCCCTCATACACAACCTAAGTGGAGCTTTTGTTAGGAACACGAGGTTTCCCTTTGAAAAGAGAGAAAGAAGACTTAGGAAAATCCTCTCTCAAATAGAAAACTATACCTTTCACTTATTTCTACTTAATACACTTTTACTTTTACTAAACATCACCCAACTATTATTCACTTCTCTTTTCATTACACAAAAAATAACGTTGTAGGTTTTAGGTTATGTGGGGAACAATTACGACTTATTTGGATTGATTCTCAACAAGACTCACAAAAAGAGTCAGAGATCTCTCCATCGAAAATCTACCCTCGTGGCATTGCATCATTTGGTGTTTAGTGTAGAATTTAGGAGTAAATTGAAATTAGGCTAGATTAGCTTAACTGACCTACCTCCTCCGCTTTCAAAGTAGACGAAGTAAATTAAGTAACGAAAAAAAAGTAAGGTTTAGTTATTCAATCATCGGTTTAGGAAGTGATTTTATGTTGCGAGTTGTGAGTTAGGCTGGAAAAGAGGTAAATGGTTTGGGGGTTGGGTGAGACGCGTGGAATTGGCAGGTAAGCTTTCTCCACTTTCATCCCCTTTTTAATTTATTTATCCAATTTTTCAAGTTTGAGAGTTATGCTTTGATTCGAGTTGAAAATAGTCTCAACGATACCTTCCTATGTTTTTAATGTTAATTCTAGTTTACTCCTGTTCTTTTCAGTTTTTGCAATGTTACAAAATAGAAATAAATTTTTTCAAATTTTGTAGAAACTAACCTTTTTTTGGTTGTACAGAATATGAGGTACGAGTTGTCAAGTGTAAGGCTATAGGTTAATTTCTTGTAAAAACTAATCATAACTTTTCATCTCTGTTTTGCTGAGTAAGCATAAAGTTATAACGTATAGAAGTTAAAGTATAACGCCCCGCCTACACTATTTACTTTTTAACGAGAAAAGTACTTTAAAAAATATATATAAAGTTTTTTTTTAAAAAAAAAGTCTAATACATTATCATTAGTATCAAATATCAAAAGTCTATAATACCAACCACCCCCCCCCCCCTGATCTCTCTTTCATTTAAAGTTTCACCCGAAGAGAGATCAAGTCAAAGTAAAAGTTTGTGAAATGAAAGTGAAGAAAGTTATGTTTAGGTTCTATGCTTAACAAACCTCAACCACATACTACTTCAGACTTGTCCTTGTTAAAACCCCGCCTTTTCAATTACCATAACTTTTTTCTCAAAATTTTCTTTATACCTTTTTTTTCTAAGGATAATATGGGATTTAACGAGGTTATTTTTGGGTAAAAGTTTATCGTTTCTTTTCTTCTTTAATTCTTGTTAAGGAGAAATTAAGTAGAGGAGGCATTTCACCAGAAAATCCTTTATTGTCCAACTTTTCATAACTGAATTAAGTTATACCAATTTTCCCGTTTATTGCCCTTCTTATCAGAAAAAAACCCAGGTTACAAAAAAAAAGTGAGAAACAGATTGATACTTTTTCCTTGGAACAAGCACGCCGAACATTGAAAAAAAGCATTTTTTTGAGTAAATCAAATCAAGGTGTGGGACGAAAGGAAATCAAAGAAGCCCCGCTAACGAAAAAAAAAGTGAGTCCCGCCCAAAGTCCCCGTTTTTTTTCAAAACTTAGCAATTTTCCCTCGACTTGTCAAAGTAGGAAGAGCTAAGGCTAAGATTTATAAAAAAAGGATAAGGTTTGACATCCGTATCCGTCAATTGACTCGAGGAACGGACAGAATTGGGTCCTCTTACATTTCGGTTGAGAATGTGAACCGGAAGAAAGTGTGAGTTATGAGAATGAACTCAGGCAGAATTTCTCCCCTAAAAAAATGGGTGAAAAGCCGGTAATTCAGTTTGGAGTGTGAGGATATGGAAGGGGGAGAAAGTTCCTGGTGATTTTGATTCTGTAAAAGTGAAAAGGAAGGAAACTACTTGTTGCTCATTTTTGTCCCTCTGTCACTTTCACCTCCATGAGGGTTGAATTCAATTCAAATCAAAGGAAAATCTAGTCGTTTTGTCATCGCAGCAGGCCATCCTTCCAAAAGCCATCATTCGAGCGACAAATTTTGACGAAAAATAACTCACCTAGAATAACAAGGAACAATTTTTTTAAAGTATAAAAAACAATGATTTTCTAAACAACAAGCTTTTATTTCTCACAAGGATAAAATGGAAAAGTGAATTCTTAAGCCCCACCCCCTTCAACCCCCTTTCTCAAAGTACTTGTGACTTTTACCTAAATGTTGCCCAGATTTAATCGAAGGCAACGTCTTCCTGATTCTATTCCCATGCAAATTCCACCACTTTGTCACCAATGTCCACAAGTATCTTGGTGGCAATCAACGCATCAGGTATGACATTCATTTTTATAATTAATACACTTTATCCTTAGTGTAATTCAACTTGTTTTAAATTAATTTATAAAACTGAACAATTGTGAGTTCTTACTAGTATTTGGTAATTATTACTTTCTTTCAAGAATAAAGCTCAAGAAAAATGATTGTAGTGGATTTATATGTAGAAAGTCTTGAGAATCCTTTGATAAGTTTTGTTGCTGGAGGATGTAAAAGCCTATAAGCTTCCCGAGTCCATTTCAGTTATTGCCTTTCATCCCTCTGGCAATTTCAACTTCCTACAATACAACTTTCTCCAAACAAAATTATACAATACTTCTCTCTCTCACAAAAAAAAATTGAAGTTTGTAAAATGTTTTGGTTTGAAAAGAAGAGTAGTGGTCACTTTGCATCTTGTAACTTTTTATTTACCCACTTCCAAAAAGAACACATTTGGGGTTGAAGCGTGTCTCTAAATTTTGAATTTTTATATTTTTTTTTCTCGGGTTACACTTTCCTCCTCCACTTTTGAAATACTGAGTAAAAATCACGTTCGAGTACCTGAATACCCCTTCTTCTTTGTAAAGATCATGTTTGTGATGAATACATTTTGGCATGAAAGTTGGAGAAAGGAAATAAAATACTTGAGACATCCAGACCAAAGATCTTTTACCTTTCATTTTCATTCTTTTACCCTGACAACTGTCACTCTACTTGTTCTTTTGTCCCATGTCACTTGACACAAAACGTGGTCACTTCTTCCCACTAATGCTTTATATCATTCAACTTTATCCTGTAAAGAATAACATCTTTCTCGACGCCATTTTCCGTTTCACATTACATACCTGTCACATCCAATCACACAATTCTTTTATCACTTTCGTTCAAATAGGTAGAACAAGAACATTCTCCTGGAAATGGAGTCTCACAAACTCCACCTCCCTTGCAGTTGACCTCACAGGTTTGACCTTTAACCCTCTACTAAAACAACAAAAGATGATATCCTAATTCTCAAATTGTATCCCAGACCATGCAAACTCCACGAACTCCTGGAACACCATCGTCAACTGACCAGTCGGAATTGAGTCATTCCAACGGACATCGGTCAGAGGTCAATTGCTCGTCGCCAAACTATGTAACAATTACAACTACCACGGGTGGTAAGCAATAGCATCAATGAATAATAAATAACAAATTGAAGGAAACGGCTAATTTTCAGATGAAAATGAAAAAAACTAGTACCAAAATTCCAAAATTTATAAAGTTTTAACATTATGCGAACAAAACAAAACAATTATTGAGCAGAAGTCTTTTCTATATTTTTTTCAGGCGTCGCGAATTTATCTTATACTTCTCTTACTCCTCTCAAATCAACCAATGGTAAGGCTTCCACCTTAACAATACTACTCATGTCTAAAAAAAAGTGTTAGAGAAGATCAAGGTTTAGAGTTCAATTTGACAACTCCGAAAAAACCCGGGTATTGTTCAGAATCTGTTCAAATTATTTGGAAAATTTGCCTTGTTTCCAGAAAAGCATCTTGGTTCAAATTACAGAGAATTATTTGAGATGAATTGGAGTGTAATGGATAAAATCAAGTCATCCATTATCAATCATCAAAATAAAGATCTCTAATCAAATCCCATTAAGTCTCGTCTCTCTTACATCAACCTTTCATACATTCCCCCCCCCCTCCATTATCCCCCCCCCCCCATTTCCCTGCCCCCATGACTTTCTCCGAAAAAGAAAGCCAGTTTCGTTTACCCTGGAAGGCGGCTTAGGTAGTAGCAATTAGCTTTTTGGGTAGATAGTATTTTTTTTTACGAGAAAAAGAAACATTTTAAGAGGAATGCGTCTGAGGGAAAGTGACACAATGGTAATTTTAATGAGGAGTTCTCAACTATTGTTTACAACTTGTTCAGAAACTTGTTTATTTCCTGCAATTTAATTTCCCGATTCTTCACATTTGAAAAGTGGGCAAGGAAAGTTTTTTTTATCGTAACGACATGTAACGCTGCACCATTCTTTTTCTTTTCTTCGAAAAATGTGAATTAGTTCACTTTCTCTGGAATTGTTTCCATTTCACAGATTTTGTGATTGAGTAATTTTTATTTCCAAAAAAAATCACGTTGATTTTCAGTTAAGACTAGTTTTTGGATTTAGTTTGTAACTTGAGCAAAAATTCTAGTGAAAAGAACGAACACAATTTGTGAGCTTTCCTTCTTTTCTCTTTTTTTTTTTGGGAAGTTGACGCCAGACTTCAATTTTCTTTAGAAATCTTTTTGTATCGAATTGCATTTCTAGAAAAAACATACAATTTTTTGAGGTTTATTGAAAGAAATGTAGTCAATGTTAATAGGATTACTGAGGAATCGAAAATATTTTTTTAATATTTTCTTTCGTAAACAAGAAATTCATCGAAAATTAATTCTGGTAAAAAAAAATTGTTATTTTTTTGGACAAAGTTTCTTATTTCTTGAGCAAAAACTCCAACATCAAATCCGATTTAAGTTTCTTTTTTTGGACAAACGAATCAAATTTTCAATTTAAAAAAATAAGGAAATGCCCGAATTTACTTTGATTTTTTTCAGGGAATGAAGGAAGAGGAGGCGATGGTGGGATGCGCGGAAGTGGGGCATATGTCACTTACGTCGAATCCACCACCGAACATCCATCCCTCTTCTCCGTCGACCCCTCAACTGTCCCAAATGAAGACAATGTGTAAAAAAAACAAATTTGCAAATTGTTTTTGCAAATTACTTCGTTTCTCAAATTTAGTATTTTTTGGTATTTCGTACTTAGGTTCCCAGTGTATGCTGTGGGTGGGGCAGGCCAACTGTACCATTCAACCGGAGGTGGTGGAGCCCAGTACTACGAAACTGGAGTCCCACATTCATCCATCTCCTACGCACAGCAACAGGTTTTGAATAGTTTTATTTTTAGTTGACTTTATGCCTTCAACAGATGTGATCTTTGACCATTTTTTTAAATCAGGAAAGCCACGACGTCGCCTACTTGTGTTCCTTCAGCCAACAACAACTCAACCGACGCCCCCAATGCCAACTTGGTGGGTCTACCCGTCAGCCACTCCACACGAGTGTCTCCCGCTACGGTGACCTCTAGACAGGTCAAAGGGTAAAGGTTAAAAGGTTAAAAACTGAATCTGTCTGTCTTTTCTACAGGTCCAGTGGCTTCTGGATAACTATGAAACTGCAGAGGGCGTGAGTCTCCCACGTTCTACTCTCTATTACCATTATATCAAACACACACAAGATCGGAATCTTGATCCCGGTCAACGCTGCCTCTTTCGGGAAATTAATTAGATCCGTATTTCTGGGATTACGAACGAGGCGACTCGGAACTCGTGGAAACTCCAAATATCACTATTATGGAATTAGACTCAAACCATCTTCCCCACTTAACGCCCTTGACGAAAAAGGAATGGACGAACTCATGATGAAACGGCGGTTTCAGAATCGAATTCATTCAAATGGCTCCACCACAAACGCCTCCACCAATCAAAACGTTTTTATTGACAATTCTCCGCCACAGACTCGATCTCAAACAAACGGAACGGCACCGAAACGAAACAAAACCAATCGACCTGAAACTCATTCTCAAGAAATTGAGGCACATGCGTCGGAAACGAACGCAGGAGTGGAGGTACAATCAAAATATTGTTAAATTTTATGCAAAATATTAATTTGTTTTAAAAATCCAATCATAGTATTTCCTAACCTATTTTGCCCGAGAAATTTGAACCTATGTATTTGTTTAGAGATTTTTAGGTGACGCTTCGCATGTGCTAAGCAGTTTACCAGACCTTGACTGCAACATGCCCCTCCCAGAAGGTCTGACCCCAAATGACCTCAAAGTGTTCCACACATTGTACCGTGAACTATGTTCGGTAACAAATTTTATTTTACAATTTAAATTACTTAATCCTCAAAAAAGTATGTGTGATTAAGCAATTGAATTTGAATTGAGTACAAATAAGAACAAGGAACTTTATACCTTGTTCATTTTAAGGAAAATGATGTGAAGGTTGTATGATGTTTCATTGTTTCGCAGCAACTATTGGGAGACATGGTCAGTTTTCAATTTGCGGATTTCCAAAAACGATGGCGAGTGTTTTTCCGAACTGAAAAAGATGTGAGTCAAGAAGTAGAACATTACGAATCTCTTTTGCCAAAGTAAGACGCCAACTAACACTTTTATACTTTTTTATACCGTATTTCTTATCATTGAGTTAAAGTTAGATTCCGCTGTCGTGTACTAGCCAACCAACATTTGTCTTCGTCAAATGTAATTTCCCAAATTTTCGTTACAGATGTAATATTGTGTGCACTATGTGGTATTGAGGCCGTACAAGACTATGTGCGTCGAACGGATTTTCAATTGTATCAAAATCTAACAGTGGTTTTACTTCCAGACGTCCTAAGGCCAATTCCAAGTAACATTACTTTAATTCTAAAACTAATGACTTACATTATTGTAGGAATATTCTGTAGTTTTACCAGTCAAATAATTATTTATCTTTTAAAATTACCTAATCTAAAGTAAAACGATATTATATGTTTTTCTGTAACAAGGTGCTATGACCCAAAGTATTCGAAACTTTGCCAAGGTCGTGGAGGGTTGCATTGGCATTAGCAATGTCAGGCTTTCCTCAACAAATGATCGCTGTCAAGTTAAGCGTTCTGAGCGCTTTTGGACAAACGCTACGTCGTCACACTTCACTTAATCACCTTGCCCAAGCGGCACGTGCCGTTCTGCAGAATGAAGTCCAAATCCATCAAATGCTCAACGACTTGAATCGAGTCGACTTTAATAATGTCGAAGAGCAGGTAATCTCTGCCTAAATAAATTAGGTTTCAAATCCAAGTAGGCTAAAACTATAACTGTTCTAGGCTTCTTGGGTATGTGGATGCAAGTCTGACATTGTTCCTGACCTTGAGGCAGATTTCAAAGGAGCCTTGGCCCAACATCAGACTCTGGAAGAATGGGCTGTCTGGCTCGAATCAGTAGTAGATAGAATATTGCGACCGCATGAAAACACATCAAGGTATACAGCCGTGGCCAGATACTTTCTCCTCAAATGGTCTTTTTACAGGTGATACAGTTATTATTATAATATATTTATAATAAGTATGATTATATATAATAATCATTTTAATCATTTCCAATCAAAATGTTCAGTTCCTTGGTCATTCGTGACTTGACCCTTCGAAGTGCTCCTAGTTTTGGATCATTTCACCTCCTTCGTCTCCTCTACGACGAGTACATGTTCTACCTAATTGAAAATCGGGTGGCACGTGCCATCAACACTTTACCAATTGCAGTACTGGGAAAGGTTACTTTTAGTTAAATAATACCCTTACTTTTTTAATTGTATAACTTTTTCTTTTAATTTGTTTAGAAATTTTTAAACCCACTTCATTTGGACACACCGAGGACAGATGACGACGCTGAATCTTATGATACAGTTTCATTCGCAACAAGACTGTCAATTTCAGTCATATGCCAACTCAGAGAATGACCTACAATGTCAACATGATTCCCCAAGAAGCACTTCCTCTAACGGGGTCATGGGTACTGGCCTTCATTCAACCCACGTTGCTCCAGAAAGGTCACCGGGAGATGACAGTGTTTTTTCAAGAAGAGGATCAAAGTCACCACCAGGTCATTGGAGAAATGATGGTGAGAACAAGAAATTTTAAAAAAGGAAAATATTTAAACAATTAAACTTAGTCTCTATAGCTAAAATGTAGTTTAATTCATGGTGAAAATTAAGAAGAACAGTTAGTTATTTTAACTCACTAAATCTAACGCCACTTATATCAATCTAACAATGCTTGGACTACTAGCAAGAATAAAAGAGGTCAAAGATGAAAATTCGTGTTGAACTTTGCAAGAATCGGGATTATTTCTTTGAGTTTTCCTTCAACTCCCACTAGTGTAGTATTGATACTCCTAAAAATATACGAAGTTGAGTAAAGGTCAACTCAAATAAGTTTTTGCTAAGTGGCCTTTAAGTTACGTACAAGTAAGAAGAGAGTACTGAGGAGGAGGCCCTTCATGTCAATGTCCGCGTCAGCTGGAAACTTGATGCCCCTGCAACATTTAACCATAAACTAGGTCAAAGGTTGAGCCAATACCATTAATTGAGCCAACACTGCGAAACTTGAAGACTACTTGAGAGAAACGAATAAGAATTGAGCTAAATAAGCTAACGTCATTATACCACTGCACTGACGGTAGACAACCACTGCGACAAACTACTACACCTTTGACATCAATATCTATTCCAAGCTTTTCTTCATCTTAACACTAGAAAAAAATAAAAATATAATTTGGCACCTTACCACATTTCGCATTCCCGTTTCTTCAATGTCGTCACAGATAACTTCCTATGTTCCGTTGGTGATTTGACTGACTTGACCTGACCGTTAGTCTGTGTCAAATTGGGAATGTTCTCAGCCCACTGTTTGGCAATTCGTCCCACGAGAGTTTTTCCATCAGCAGACAAAATGTCGTAATTTCAAATTGGTGACAGGTCGAGGTTTTGAAAATGAACATGAAAAACAATTGGGTTTTGATGGTCCTTGGATTTGTAAAAGTTCTTGATGGGCCTTATCCTTGACAATGTAAAATGGAGCCAGGCAGTCACCTTCTTGTTCAATTGTTCCAAGTATCTCACGCGCATGTGTCACGCTCACTTCACTCCCACATCCACAACTGCCTGGACTACCAGTCAATTTCAGTACTTCCGTTCCTTTGGCATTCCATGAATAAGCTCCTCTGCCAGGTAAAGTGTTGACCCCAATTTCAAATGGATGACCTCCGAAACAAAAGATCCGGGTCAATGGAGGGGTCGTTTCTGCGCCGAGAAACACAAATTCTCCTCGGCTATTTAGAATTTCGTATTTGTTTTGAATATTGAGGAAAACTGAAAATAGAAAACTATGAAACTTCAGCGATGTAATTTAATTTAGGAAGTGATACAACGAGTGATAAGGGCAAGGGATAACGGCATTATGTCCATGGCCTACGTAATTCCCTGGGTGTCAGAGGAAGGAGTGGGGATTTCGTAGGTATTCTCTCCTACCGTGTAGTAAGGAGAGAAATACCCAACTGCTCCCCAACTGGCGTTTTAGCTTACCTTGATGAAAAGGTAAAAAAGGGTTCATTGCGTTGGGAAGTGATAAGACTACTGTCGCCTCATTTGCGTATGGCGTCTTGCAGGGTTCCTTTTACTCTCTGAGAATTGGGTAATGCTTGATTGTGAATGAGTAGGAAGGGTAAATGTTAAAAGTGAAAGACATATTGGGTGGGAACAGGGAGGGGTTTCCTTTAACAAAATGGCGCGAAGCGCCATACCCCGAAATTCTCGTTTTTAACAAATTAAGTGTTGTTCTTTTATACAATCAGTGATTAGTTGAGACTGCTTAAGAAAAATGTGCTCCAAATTAGTCAGCGCTTCCAGGCCTTTTGGACCTTCAACTAAAAATTATAAAAAGTCAATTTAAAAGAAAAAGTTTTAAATTGTCAAAATTGAGAGTGCTCAAAGGTCAATCACCTTTCGCTGGAAGGGGTGGTGGGCGGGTAATCCTTGACCTGAACAATATGTGCGTCATCTTCGTCCATTTCGGACAAATTCTGCTCGCTCTTCCAGAGGTTTGATTGCGGTTGTTTTCGAATTACGTCATTGAATCCCGGGCCGGACAGTGGAATTGTAAAAACTAAAAAAAAAATAAAAAAAATAGGAAAACTAAAAAAGATTCAAATTTCAAAATTAATGTCAAATTTCAATTTACCGTTGAGAGGATGAACTGCATTGAACTTCTTCGACGCCATTCTCACACAGCGTTATGGCTCTCAGCGACTATACCAAATTTTCTAAAAACGGTAAAAAAAAATATTCTTTTGACACCAATTTTTCCTCAAATCTCTCGATTCACCTCCTGCCTTTTCAAAATTTGGAAAAATTCTAAAGTGAAAAATTAAGTTGAAATGCAGTAAATTTTAGAAGAAATGAAGTCAAGTCACGCCAAAAAGTAATTGAGAATTGAGCAGGAGAAAAGAGAAAATATTTTCTTGAAAATGGCAAACAAAAGTTGAAATGAGGAAAAGTTGCAAAATGTTTTTGACTAATTACCCCTCTCTCCCCTCGACCCCCTTCCCCCTCATCACTCACACAACGAGA
>JABASK010000139.1:0-24200 GCA_019776465.1 Rambutanura hunanensis | reverse complement strand
ACAGGAAATAAAGCTGAGATAGGAAGCCTTAAATTCATGCTTCAGACTTTTTGGTTATTTTTAGAAAACCCATTGCATCTCCATTAGGTCAATACACCGTAGTCACTTTTTGTTATTTGACACAACAGTACTTTGACTCATTTATTTTACAATTTCTTCATCAACATAAACCAAAACTTTGTTATTTTTCACCGCAAACGCAAAAATAATGTGAACAATATTGAGCTAATTATAATTCCTTTTAGTTGAAGATTTGAAATATTAAATAATAGTACAGAAATAGTTTTTGAAAAGACTATGTAGAAGGGAATTTGTATGATGAGTAATACAATATTGATTTAATTGATTTTCGACATGTTTTGATCGGGTGAATGTGCATGAGCCAATTTTGTTACTAGAAAAGTTGGTGTATTGAAAGTTGAAGAAAGCCTTATTGTCTGTGTTATTAATTTACTTTAACCAATTTAGATATTCATTTACGTAATTTAACATTTTGAACAGACACAGTTATGGATTAATTGCATTAGTCCATAATTTGTGACCATTTATTTTCTAACTTCATTTACGTTAGTCATTGTTGCAACGTAACGTCATCCCCTACCAAGTTCTTCCTAGTAATTTTCGGTGTATTTTCGGGAAAAAGGAAGAAGGGGAAAAGTATCGATTTTTTGGTTCTGTTTTTGTATGTTTTTGGACTGGGATCCTTCGAGGTCCCTGCCATGTTACTTAATTCTTAACATCCAACACCCTCTCTTTCCCCCATTTATCCAGCTGACTCGGATAAAATGGTGAATAGAAAATGTATTGGCATAGGACAGAATGACTCTTGCCTAGGTCAGGGTTTCCCTTTCAAATTCATTCTTTTAGTACATAAGTATAAGAAGCAGGCAGTAGAAGTTCTATCCTTAATTGGCACATTGAATTTAAAGATCCATACCCATGTCAACCTATCCACTTTTTCCATCCCTTTTCCTGTCACAAATGCAGCCTTTTCACTTGAAGCGGATTTCCGTTGATGTTATGCAGTTTTTCACTCCTATACAGATACACCCTCCCTTATCCTACAATCTACATCATTATTTAAAAAAATACATTTCTACGATATTCCTAACTAAACTAACCTAACAGTGAAAATTATCTAATTTCAATTAGGTTTTCAAAAATTTTAATTTGAAGTCAAAAATACAATTTTTAGATGACTTGGTAAATTACCTCTAATTACATTAATGCATTGAATGCTTCGGATAAACATAGTTTTTTACTGGTACTCAAAGTTGCCTTTCAAAATGTTTAAGAAACAGTTTTTTTTTATTGAAGTGGGATATTAGGGTTGTCGTAGGCAATGCTTAACGTCGAGCATCGAATTGAATCTGTCTTGGAATGGAAGTTTAATTCAAGAGGGTTTTTACTTCGGAGGCTTAAGTACTTTTTTTTGAAAAACTTATATCCCTTACAACGTGAAGCCGAATTCTGTTTCTTAACCTTATCTGATAATTTTGAATTAGTAGATAGTTTTGAGAGACAGGTAAGTTATGGGGAAAGACTGCTCGTTGCTTAGTTACTTGTTGAGGAAGCGTTGCTACTGAGGACATGTGAACCAATCAACGTCGTTCATCAGTAATCGCCTACGCGTTCCGTTCTACTTTAAGTCTAGTTTCCTGCAAGGTGTACCATTCTACTTTTGATCTTTACAAAATAACACTACAACTTTCTTCGCTTCAGTTTTTTTTGTCAAAAATAGAGATTCTGAATTGAACTAAATAGGAAACGAAGTAGGCATGGCATTTCCTCATTCCGCGAGATTGAATTCATAATAAAAAAATTCATCATTTTTTTACAGAATTTTAATAGTGTGGAGTTTAGTAGTGTACTGCAATTAATACAAATGTTAACTTTTGGTTTAAAATGTTGTATTTTTCAGATGGAAGACGAAGCTCACGGGAACGATGACACAAGAAGTTTTGTTTTAAATACATTGATGACTGCTAAAACAAGCCGTGTTTCGTGTATTCTTTGTTCGGTCAATTTGGTTATCTTTGATCGTTACCCGCTTATTGATGGGACGTTCTTCCTCAGTCCGAGACAACATGCGCTGAATTCTGTCGAGGTAAGAGCAAGTTACTTCTACCATTTGTGATGAGGAGATACATAACTTTTTTTAACAGATAGACTTAAATTGTAACGTACAATTCGTACGAATAAGTTCAATTTACTTAAAGGAAAATGTAACCAGAATTATAGGCTTTCGGGACACAGGTCATCCGGATGCTAATCATTTAGTTCTTGCGTCTGTCACACGCTAAAAATTTTCGTGGTTTAAGACAGGGTGAATTTTGTTGAGTCTCAATTATGGCTTAGGAACATTAAAAGCTTTTTTCTTGGTTCTGTGTTTCGTTTGGGGAAGCACTTAAAAGATTCTTGAAAAATATTAGACAATTCAAATAGCGTTTAGAACATTGTAATTTGTTTCACTTGAGACTTGAAAGCTTTGTCGCCCGAACTAAAACAATTTTGGATAATACGAAACCACATTTTGATAATTTTGTATTTTATTTTAAATTAGATTAGAAACGTTGATGGAAGAGTGCAGTACTTGAGTGCTGTTTGCATGGGATGCCTCGAAGGATGGCAAAGTATTTTATTGTGTCGAGGCTGTGGACATCGTTGGGATGGATCTGATTTGGTTCTAGGCACTTGTTACACGTATGACATCTTTGCTGCCACACCGTGTTGCCAAGAACGATTATGCGTAAGTTTACTTTTATATAGTTCAATTTAAACCCACAAACCTCGTAACCAAATACCTCATTATGTACGGTGTAGGTAAAGTAACACAAGAATCTCAGTCAGGTTGATTTGCGGCGACTAAAATTGTTTTTGTAAATGTTGTCAGTCAATATACTTTTTGCAAGTGGTTTGTTGTTTAGCCTTGACTCGCGTGATAGTTAGACGAGTGTACATGCATACAACAACAGGCCTTCTTGTTTTTTGGTAAAAATTCAGCGGTTACGAAATTAGTTTAAAATTATACGCAGTTCCAGAATTTTCTACCACAATGGTTTAGGTTTTTCTTTATGCTAATTTCAAAAGATTTCTATTCTCTAATTTTTTGAAGTTTAGTTTCATGTTATTATCAACCATCCGCCAACTTTTGTCTTCTTCCCTAATCACTCCTGCGGTTAAAATTAAGCGTCTTTTGCTCTCTAGATAAAAAATGCAATTTTTATAAAACTTAAAAATCCAATGAAGATTGTGTTGTGGTTGAGTACTGCGTTTTAGTCTTGGATTTCCTCTCTCTTTATTTTTAGCTTTGTTCTGTGGCAATTGTGGATAAAATGCGCCTATACTTCAATACATGAACAACTTGTCTAAAAGTCACAGAACTTTTGGGGTTTTTTGCACAATACATTGAAATGATTATTTGCCATGATACTTTTTATGCTCTGTCTTTGATAATAGTTTGGCATTTTAGCCTGATCATATAATTTGTGGTAATTTAAGTATACCATAATGCTAGTCAGCTTACGTACGACAATTGGATAACGATAGAACTCATTGTCAATTTCGTTATTTTAACTCATTTCTCGAATCCATCTTATAGAATTCCTTGTGACTTTATGATCCAAATTATTCCTATTTTTTAGTGTTCAAACTGCAAAGGACTTTTGATGCGCCCAGATCAACGTCCGACATTTTTTTCGGAGTACAGTCAGTCGTCACAGTGTCCCACTTGTCGTTTTGTGGACTATCATCTTGCAAGACGCCTTCCTGAGATTTTTGACAAGGCTTCTCATTGAATTAATTTCCAAAAAAAATCATGCCGTAGCTCAGAAATTGATTCATTTACAACATAACCTCAATTGTAGGAGACAATTTATTAGAAGTTTGGTAATAACGAAAGGATATACATCCATCTAAACAATCAAGTAAGGATTTGAAAATTGAGGTACTGGACAGTTGGACATAATGGACATTGGAGCATCTGATGATATAATGTTGAAGATAAATATACCCATTCCCAAATTCATCTGGAAGGTGGATCTCCATCCTTTTAAGATAAGTTCTTTTTAGAAACATTCAATTGATTCACCACTTATTTCTTGCTTATTAGCATTGTAGGCTAAAATATTTCGACTTCAAATTGCAATTTACTTTGTAGTGAAAATTCTATTAGCTAAGCACAAGTTATTATTTGGTATTTGGTCGGATTAGTCGAACTCCTCTCCTCGGACTTTGTCCTATTTAAATTTGGAATGAAAAAGTAGTAGGATCTGTTATAAAGTTCCCACTTAAGTGAAAATCATTTGGCGTCATATTGTGGGCAGTGATGAACGATGTGGTTAAAACCCAATGAAATGTAAAACATTGAAGCTAATTTAACGGATCATTGGCTAAATTCTAAATTCTAGACTTAAAGTAGTGAGTGAGGGAATGCGTAGTGTTCATTGGGTGCGTGCTTTGAGTACAAGTAGCACGAAATGAAGTTTGTATAGGATAAATTGTCACTTGAAAAAGTCTTGGCACTGCCTCAGTACATGTTATGTAATTCTTCCTAATTTATGAGTTAGAACTCAGTTTATAATATTTTAAGCGTACAAAGGTGAGGGGTTGGAAAATGATGAAAGTGTGAAAGCCCTGCTTCTACTAGAATAAGTTAAGGAAATTAATTCTCTAAAACAACGCACGAAAAGCAGCAGCCTTTGCATCCAAAACAGGATTTTGTTTAGATTGACTTGAATGAAAGTCAATTATTTTGTGACCATTTGTACTTGTAGCAGAACAAAACTTTAATGGAAGCTAATAATGGGACTATCAAAGGAACAAAGTACCTAAACAAATTGTTATACTTTTTTGATCAACAAAATTGTGAAACGTTTTTAAAGTTGCTCTAACTGCAAAGTGTGGCGAAGGACTTTTTCCTCGGAAACTGAAGACTGATTGACTTTTTAGATACTTTGAATTTGATGGTCTTAAAATATGGAAGTTGAAGGGTACAAGGATAGTGTGGACATTTGACATTGAAAAAATAAACAAAATTTAAGATGAAGTTTCTTATATCGGTTGATCAGAGTACAAAATGGAGGAGAAAGACTGACAATTTTAGAATGAAAAGAGAAACTTACGTGGGACAAAATTCCCAAATCCATCCCACCAAATATTCAACATTTTTTTTAAAAATTGGCGATTAATTTTGTGATTTTTGTTGTAATTTTTTCTTTTCTCGAGAGGTAAAAGACTTTTTTGAATTCAAAGTGAAATTTCCGACGGAGTGTCAAGTATAACATCACTTTTCAACTTATTTTTTTTCTCTAGAATTGTGTATTTGATTTGAAAAATAAAAGTAAGGTTAACACTGCCGTTCGTAATGTTCCGATTCAAAAAGAGTCACTTCGTACCTGTAGTTAATAATTCATAATCCTTTCAAGTTTTTTTTCTTTCCTAATTTTCTAAAGGGTTTGGGCTTTTTAATTTTTTCTTTCTCGGAATTTACCAACTAGAAAACAATGTGATGATTAAAAAGGTTTCTCCTCCAATCTGATTCAGCGCCATATTTTCCAAGGCGCATTTATTTAATAAATTCAAACATCATAATTCTCAACCGTAGAGGGTACACTGTCCCAATTCATTGCGTAAAGGCTGCTGCTGCGTTTTGTACATTTTGGTCTAAAGTGTCAATTTATTAGAGTAAATGTCAATGAACTTAAGTCATCATTTTCCTTGGTCAATTGCGTAAATGGGTAGAAAGTTTCATTATTCCTGACCTAGTTATTGTAAATTTTACTAAATTTAATTTCGTATATACTAAAGAATTGCGGCTAACATACTGTAAAGCCGAAGCGATATAAAAGAAAGTGGAAGTTATATCCATAGGTTAGTAAGTTTCCTTTCATAAGTTGATGCTGTTAATTGTTCGATTGTTTACATTGAGGAGAGTCTGAGTTTTGTAAATACTTTTTCCATTAACAATTTCCTTGAACATGAAAGTTTGTCTAAAATGAACTAAAAAATTAGTAGGCAAAAGGTTTGGCTTTTAGAAACCGGGATACAAAAATGGTGAGAGAGATAAGAAAGCAAATAGGAATTAGACAATGGTGGATGTGTGCCCCACCATGGTGGGAAATTAGGAAGTGTTTAAGAAAGAAGGTTCGTATTGTCTTTTGTAAATATTATTTTGAAATTAAGTAGTTTTGTGAAGGAGTTTATTCATTGTCCTCCTACCGTCCCGGTATTACAACTTTAAATATTTATCTTAATTCATATGCTAGTCTCCTTCTAAGGGAATTCGGTTTAAGAAGAATCACTGCCGCCGTGTCAACATTTTGAAGCCAAAATATAAGCCGTGGGAGCGGTATATAATATTGGAATGCTAACACACCATTGTCTTAAATTGTAATATGTAGCATTACTACATTTCACTAATTAATTTACAAATTTATTTCATTTTACTTTTGTCCCGCTAATATTTCAAAAGCATAGTAAACCCAATTTTATTTTCATAAGTTACGGGAGGGAGGGGGACTGGTAGAGACGGATGGACGGATACGGACTTTCTTAAACCTATTTTATAAAAAAACACAATTATTATTGTTTAGGACAAAGTAATTCCGAGGAGTGGAGAAGGAGAGTAACTTTAATAAAATTGATTCAAAATTGATATATATATATATAATAAAAGCATTTACGACGTAGTGGTGGTGAGTTATAGATTATACGTTTATTTGGGATAGGTCTGGGATTGACCTTGAAAGACAAGAAAAGGAAAGTAGAGAACTTTTGCGGATCCAAATTGGAGTCGAGTCAGATTTTTTGAATGCCATGTTCCTCACTTCGTCACTTCCATTTCCAAGCCAATGCTTTCCAATCCCAACTTAGAATTACTCGGTTACTCGTTCTTTTCCGTAAGATTGATTGGATGGACGGAAGTTACCGATTGGGGAGAAAAGCGCATGATGATCTTGAACTTGAAAAGTGAAAGCGCACTTTCTCCTCCCTCTCCCTTTTATTTTGGTAAAACTAGTATGAAGTAGGCGTTTATGGATCTAGCGGAGGTTTCTATAAAGTACTAGAATACACTACTTCCCTAATTCCCTTCAAATTCAAAAAGAGTTAACTTGCGTACCTTTTGCGCAGGAGACCAAAATGTAAGTTCTCCTTGAGGCACTTTGCCCGGGCCAACTTCCAAACTTTTTCAATGCTATTCCAGCATTTGTTGGCGTACGCAATGCGATCGATAAAGTTGAACTAGGTTAAGAATAACGCCCATTGTCGTCGTCCTCTAATAATTCATAGAGGGCATGAATCATTTCCAATATACTAAATTAGTCTTAATGCTATTAAATACTCTATAATTTTACAAGTTATTCAAACAACTTTTATACTTCTTACATAAATCCACATTAAGTCTACTTTCTATCGTGTAGAGTGGGTTGAATTAATACAACTTGGTTCCTTATGTTATCTTATAACGTATGCATTTTTTTAAGTTGAACAGCGTGGTTCAAATACATTAGTGGTAGCTTTGGAAATTGTAGATTTGAGAAAGCGGAGAATTATTCGTAATCCTTAACTCGATTAGCGTGATAGGGTGGTTGAATGAAAATAATTAACAAGGCTAAAAAGTGTCATTGAAGTGTCTTGCCGTAAATTAAATTGATTTTTACTTGGAGGGTAAGTGTGGCTGCGTGTGACCAAGCAATTTCAAATTGCAATCTTATAATCTTTCACAGATGCTCAAAACTTTCGAATTGAATTATTCTTTAGCGAATATGTACTTTTTCGCATAGACTTTTAAATATTTTTGTAACATAGTAAACATCTATTTCCAATGGTTAGAGTGGATTTAATGAATTTGCCCACCTTAAATACTTTTAGTTACAGGACCTTATCTTTGTGTACACAGCAGGCTGTTTAGAAATTGCAGTAAACATCACTCTGCTTCTGGTACAAAAAAGTTGCAAAGTATTTTGTGCATGGCGAGTCATAAAGACTTTATTGAGAACAATGGATTATGGATAGAGAGATCTTCTATCAAGTAAAGATCAGTAACAAATTTACATTGCCAACGGCAAGTTGGGGGGGGGGGGATGAACCTTTCTTCATAAATTCAATTATCAATTCTGTAATCGGGTTTTATATTTTTGCGTATTTTGAAAAAAAAGTTGTTGAAGGCCAAAGAGGTGTGGATCATCTCCCAAGTCCAAAGCATTAATTGTCTTTGGTGGGGAGAGTGGAATAAATGAAAGTAAAAGATTGTAAATGTCGGTCGTATGTAAATCCTATTCTGTGGACAAGACAAGATTTGGAGAGTGAATTTGGGGGTGACATGGACCAATGTCTTTCTGTTCTTGTTCCAACTTTGAAGGTGCCTTTCAAACATTACGTTCCACCGTGACTCTTGTTGGTAAACTGTGGAATTGGGCGAGTCCACTTTACCAAAACTTGGTCCCAAACTTGAGAAAAATAGGCAGAATGTAAAATGTTGATGTGTTAAGGATTTAGAATTTTCATCCCACGCTTAAACATCTACCTAACACCCCTCAAAATCCACAATTGAATTTTGCAATTGCTAAAGATGATTGGGATAAATCCCTCAACAACATCACGTATTCCTTCCTCTTCCCAAAACCAAATGCCTAAATGAACTAAAAGCATCAAATAAAAATGAATAGTATATTAAGCAGTCAGAAGTTTCAAATTAGTAAAGTTAGTTTTGGTTAAAGTTATTACTTCTTTAACTCGTCTTAATATTACTTATTATTACTTGAATTATTACTCGAATAATTTCGAGTTTTGTTTAGAAATAACTACTTTAGAAAATCCAATCAATCATTAATAGAGCAGTGAAGTAAATCTGATAGACGTTGGACATTCTTATAGGGGAGTATTAATTAGATGCATAGTGTAATAGCATTATTCGTTAGGTGACATTGTGTCAAGAAAAGTTTACGACTTAACTAAATGTGTAGTTAAATCACAAATACTGTGTGTATAATGGTACTCCGATTACCAATGCCCATAAGTAAATAATTATAAAATTTCGGCATTTCTTAATCCAAATTTAGATTGCGTGAAGAGTTGCGTTCATATTGGTAAATTCTAGAAGAATTTTTACTCGTTTTCGGAAGCGTGCGTAGCTGGAGTTGACGCTTCAACCAAAGGTCCACTTCTGGCCCATAGAAATCTTCTGGAAATATGGGCTTCGGTGACTTGACGAATCGGTAAAGACGTTCGTTCAGAACATAAAGTTGTTGGGCTTCTTCGCAGTTCACATTGAACCACCAATCACATGTCAAAATTACTTGCGAGAAAACCGTACCGTTGGGACAGAGAAAAGTGGACTGACCATCCGAAAAATCGCAGTAATGCCACGCCTAAATTTAAATTATAATTCTAACAAATTTTGACACGGAGCATTTGAATATTAACATATATTTCTATCGAATCTTCTGTACTTGACACTTTGTGGACATATCTGCAAAGAAGCCTTTATAGCGCTGTTTTCGGCAATCGAATTCAGTAAGTGGAACTTCGTGAAAGACCGGGTAATCAATACCCGCTACCCCGGGTATGTTTCGAGCTGAGTCAATCAAGGGGTCATCATCCCTACTTGATTCTCGGGTTGACAGGTCAGTAGAAGAAACGCTGGCTATTGCCAGTTTTGATAAACTTGTATTTGGATGCAGACTTCCGAACATGAGGAGAAGCCATACGGAATAGATCAAATGTCTCTGCAGCATAATTTACAAATCTTGAACTAGGTTCTGAAAATAATGTTAAATTATAGATCTTAGTTGAGTCTCAAGGTCATCTTTCTTTTGGTTAATTTTATGAAATTTCTTGCATTCATTTTTAAAATTTTGAAAAACTTTCCAATTCCTTCACATCGCTGCACCTTTGACCTAAAACGCACAGTGGACAGGATCAAATACCAAAAAGTAACGTAAAGGAAATTATCATTTCATTTTTGCACTAACCTCGACCCATGATGCTAATATGCGTCATCCGTCCTGATTATGGATAGAGTCATTTTCTTTAAAAACGTCATTCCAAGTTTTGTTTCACGAATGAAGTTTACTGGAATGCGATGATTTAAAGACACAAAACGTTGGAAATCTTGCTACCAAATCAATGGTATCAATTAAATATGACTAGGATTGCCGGGGGTGGGGGCAGTGTTGATATAAACCCAAGTTTGGTTTGATAATTCGGGCGTTGATGAGTTGGTGATCAATTTGAACAATATCCTCTAATAATTGAGGATCAACTGACTCAAGTGAATAATGTTGGTGGACAGTGGTTATGTATTGTTGATTTACCGAACAAGGTAGAATCGCTAAAAGGTTGGAAGAAGGAAGGGGGAAGTTGGCATTAACTTCATTTACCCAAGGGGTCTCTCTCAACAATTCTCAAGTACGAATCACAATTACCTATTTCTGTGTAATAACTTATTCTCTATCATTAAATTCATTCAGAATCTAAAAACAACTTTCCAATGTCTCTTGGAGGTTCCACTTTAACCTCTATCATTCAATCTGGTAACTCACATTTCAGTTGCCCACCTAGTTAATATAATTTACTTTATCATGGATCACAATATAGAGTCATATTCCAATAAATTTAGGCTAGATTCTTCTTCGCAATCTCAGCGCGTCCAACTGTGAAGTATAATAATCGTTTTTCGCAGTTCCTACCGCAAAATTTAAGGACTTGAAGAATTTGGAAACATCAAATTACCTAGTGAAAGAAAGTTAATTCCTCCTTCTGCTCTGTCAGGGGAGAATTTGAATGCACAGAAATTTTCTCCGTTTTAGGAATAGAAATTATGTAAAATTCAAGTCGATTTCATACGAATTCTTTTGAGAAGAAATTCAAAACTCAAAATTTTTGGTAAAAAATATTTTTTCGGATTCATGTACCTAACCTAATGTATTTATTTATGAGTTATGACTTTTCGTAGACGGAAATTAGTAACCTAATCCATAATCCCAAGAGAAAAGGTAACCACCCTGGACACCATATTCAAATGAGGACACAAAAGTCTTATCACTTTAACTTCCCAAATCCCAACTTTATAAAATAAACTGCAACATATAACACATTCCAGTTGAATTTGTATTTCCCCATTCTTCTTTCATTCATTCTTGTCTTCTATGCGTATGACCGTTTGTTTCTGTTTTACATTAACTAACCTTTATTTACAATCAGGACAGTTTTTATTGCTCGTTGTTTCACGGAGGTTAGTCTGTCCGGTTCGGTCAGTCGTTTGTAATTTAGTTCAACAGGGCTAAAAGGTATTATTTAGTCTTATCTAACGTAAGCATTTACGATGTGTTGCAAGAACCAGGGGACGTGAGGTCAGGCATAAAACATTTCCAATCGAAACTAAGATACGTTAGTCGCATTCTAACTTTCAGGGAGGGTACTGACACTGAAGACTCAGAAATATTGGATTTGGATCTGTGTTGCCATTTATAAACATTGCTGTGTTAAAAGTTTTGTCAAAAGGTGAGTGATCCCACTACGGACAAGCACTTAATTACCAACTAATTTTTCGTTTTGCTCAACATAGTTTAGGGGAGGTATATACCCAAGGGCCCACCGCAGAATTCAGAGTCCAGTTTCCTATCTTTTAGCATTAGGGTTGCTGCTTGCTGCTTGAGTTGAGGAGAAGGAACCTAAAACCCTAATGGTAGGAGATGATACTGGACTTAGATAATTTTACTGGTGTCCCTTGCCTTGGGTATATACTTCCCATAGTTTAGTTTTTAGATCTTTTATATATGTTTTAGTAATCAGGCATTTAGTCGTATTATTCTGCGCAAGATTTTTCAAGATGACAGACGGGGCATACGGCGACAGCCGGTTTGATGGATCATCCTCCGCTACGTCGGACTTTCGAGACCCAGAAGACTACGATGATATTGATGAGCTGGATGAAGCAGAGTCTGATTTGATCTTGCCGATGAGAGAAAACTGGCAATTGGACCAAATACCGGAACCGGAGTTAACTCCACAAGAAAGCCAGCTCCCACCGGCTAATCGGCTACGTCGTGTCATTAGTAAAAAATGCAATACTGTCAAATGCTACAACTTCTACAGGTTACTTTAATCTATGACACCATATTTTTTAAATTTACAATCAATTCAATTCCTATTCTTACAGTGTGGAATACTTGGCGAGTCTTTTGACTGCTCCAGATCGAAGTGTCACCGGTAGATATGGAGAGGCTGTGGCTACACAAATCATAGGACCCGAGCGCTTCTACCTCAATTGGATTTCAGATTTGGATAAAATTTTTCTTTTGACCACTTGGATCACAGCAGAAATAATGGATGAAGATTTTATTGAGCCTATTAAAGGAACTACCGACCTGGTGGGAACAACGGTATGTTACGTTTCACGCTTTCAGTTTTTATCTTAAATCGTCCAGTTTGACTTAATCTTCATTCATATCTTTTCCTTTACAGGTTGCAGCTCTTTTTAGTTCAGTTGGATGCTTTCACAGGGCTAGGGTATTGAAAGTTGGTACAGGAGGAGACATAGCTACCGTATTTTTTATCGACCATGGACTTACAACAAATGTCGACGTGGACAAGTAAGTAAATAAAAAATAAAATGAGTTTGAAGAATACTTTCTGTAACTTTTAGAAAAATTTAATTACACTAGGATGCGAGTTCTTCCAGAACAGTTAGTTCCAATTCCAGACTTTGCCATTCGATGCAAATTAGCTCGAGTCAATTTCACTAAGGAAAACTTAGGAGATGTTGATACACGTAAAGAATTAATATGGGAGCTTGGATCACCTAGTGCGACACTTCAGTGCAAAGTGACACAATATTATGAAGACTCTGATACTTGTACTGTCAAGGTCAAGATATTTGAAGGATTAACCGCCCCCCGGTTATTAAATCGAGTGATAAGAGAAAAGTACAATGCTCGACAAGCAGTTAATAAAGTTCTCCATGACCCAAAGACAAAGCAGGCGGAAGCTGAGGCCGAACTGGTAAAATTCTTACAAAGATACTTTTCAGTTTTACGCAAGTTGGAATAGATTAGTATTAAATGCATTAATTTTGTATAGCTTCATCGTAATGCTGATGTGGAAATTGGGTATTTTTCAACTTTGAAACTGAAGGGACTTCGGGCCTTTCGGATTACAGAGGCTAAGTCTCCAAAGGATTTTAGCGTGGAATATTTGGTGGACTACAGCATTCCACCTGGCGGAACTGTCTGGCAAAGTGATCTCCAGAATTTCTACAATGGAAATACAAGTCCCTTTTATAATAAACTGGTAAACATGACCTATTGACACTTGACATTACTATTATATTCCAATTAAATGTTCATTCACTTATTCTAGGCAACATGTCGTCCATTGATAAGTCGTTGCTATGTAGTTCAAACTACTAATTACGGATGGCAAAGATGCCGATTAATTTCGCGCCACGATGAGTTCAATACTTGTGACGTACTCCTACTGGATCTTGCCATGGAGATCAGAATTCCATTTGCCGCTTTGCACGAAATTCACCCCCAGTTTTCGCAAGTTTGTGCATTGGGATTCAAAGCGTACCTCGTGGATATCATCCCATGCGACGGTGGTCAAGTCTGGCCTACGCAAGTTTGCAACGGTAACCCTTTTAAAATCAATTGAAATATCTCAGAATTTCTTAAGTTTAAATTGGTGCCTATGGTTTAGTCTTCCAGAAAATGGTCATTGGAAAGACATTTCATGCCGTCATCATTGAACGCCAAGAAGCAGGGCCTAACTCGAAATTTCAACAAATTGATTCGAAATTGGGTTTGATCATGATCGAAAAGAAACATCCAGATGCTCAAGGAAGTACAAAAATGGCACTCAACGCCCAGTTGTGCGCGATGGACTTGGCCCAACCCAGTGGAATTGCGTGAGTATCTGTATAAAGTTGACATGAAAGTCGAAGTCAATTAATGGTGTTTGTAAATGACAGGGGGGCTATACCATTTACGGATTCAACTGAAGATCGTGTCTTTGAATATCAAGCAATGAAAAATGCTCTTCTTCAAGAAAATCTAGGTTTGGAAGTCCAGCAATTCCGATATGACCCTAAGGAAGATCAGGTGACTACAAGCAATGTCAAATCTATCACTCGTCTAAAAAATATTGCCAATACTTTATTGGATACGTACGATCCAACCCTGAGCCAGTACAACTACTTCAATGTTGTCCCAGAAAAATTGCCAAGTAAGAGTATTTTGAAAATTGATGAATCTCAGGAAAGTGTCACTTCAAATTCATTTGCTTTATGGCAGAAAATATGATGGGGATACCAAGGCAAATTCGAGAATGTATGGCCACATGCGTTATAAGTTATATCGCATCACCGTCATGCCTCTATGTTCAATTAGTTGAGAAAGTTTCCAAGCTCAAACAAATGATGAAATATATCGAACAACAGCTTACTACACAACCCGAAATTCCATCGGAGCAAGTTGTAGTTGGAATGGAAGTGGCCGTTTTTCTATTTGACGAACGTGAGGCTCCTTCGTGGTTCCGAGGAGTTGTTCGGGCTCCAATCCCAAATATCAAACTAGCGAAGGTTCGTTCCTCAATTGGTATAATTTCTGTCATCACAACTTTCCAACTGAATGAGAAAAATAAAAGAATTAGGATTTTCACTAATGATTAATTTTAAATTCTTTCAGGTAATTCTCGTTGATTACGGAAACGAAGTCTCTGTGAAGTACAGTGCTATGCGTCAACTCCCAGACTACTATTCCAAAATTCCTGGATTTGCTCAACGAGTTCACCTAGATATTCCTAACTTGATTCCAACAGGAGGCATGCCCACAAATCCTAACTGGTCTACTCTGGCTGTCGACACATTCCGGAAATACATGTCACTTTGGCAACCAGAAAATCCTCTCTACTACTTTTGGAGATCACCCAGAGCTTCGACTGTGGAATTGGATTTATACGCGCAGGAATTACAATATGATAGCATCAATGACATTTGGACAAAACGGCCACACTCAGTGGTTCCTATGATGGAGGCTGATTTGCTTCCAACTAATACTGCAAAACAATCAGGAATAATGATGACACGCAACCTTCGTCTTAGTCTTGGAATTGACTTGGTCTTTGAAACGTTGACGGATGAAAACAGCGGATACAAGTTCGAGAGAGTGGCAGATGTGTTGGTGAAAAAAGGTTTGGCAATTTTTAGGAAATAGAGATTTCCACATTTTGTAATTTAAGGAGCGGTTCCCTCGTAGGTTCATTTAACAATAATTCATTTTTCGGCTTAGACACGTATTGTTTCTAAGTAAGCCTATCCCGCATCAAAAATTTGCAGAAATGAACTGACCACTGACGTTATTTTTATAGCAGAGGGGTTCCTATATTGTTTATTGATTTTTTAGAATTATAACTTTTCTAGAGTAATATTAGAGTAGTAAGTCCACGTAATTTGTTGTCTGTTTTAGGAGCTTTCCTTGTCTTGGACTTAAGTAATGTTTTGCCTTTGCATTTTTGTTGAACTCAAATAAATTTTACGCTCCTACGACATCCACATTATTAAAATTATTAGATGGCGGTAACCCTGACCACCATATTATTTTTCTTGAAACATTTATGCTGCTGTTTAAAAATTATAAACAATGTTAAGAACATCAAACGTTAAAAACAAATTGTGATAAAAACGGCAGGATCACGAAGTTGGTTAACTTTGGCGAGAAGTAAGGTTAGGCCAACCTAACATGACAGAAGGTGGAGGAGAAGTGTGACCAACCATTTAAACAGTTTTTACATCTCGCCTTACAAATGGGTTTAAAATTCAACTTGGACTTTCGGGATTGAGGATTAGATTTTTTAGTATTCAATTGAACCATTACCGTTGAGACTTGTCGGATGAAAACTCTGTGGCATACTAGTCGCTTTACCTTCGTCTTGGCTTCCAGCAGTCAATTTGGCCCTCTTCGAGCGAGAACTAAGAATTTCGACATCACATGAATCGCTGTCAGATTTGTTGTCGTAATCTTTTTTTGGAGGAGGTATTCCAGGTGAATTTGAGCGAGATGGATTCTTAACACGTTGAACACTTTGGAGGTAATTAAGGGGACTAGGATTTTTATCCCAATTCTCTAATTCTCCATTCACGAGAGACGTCCGTTTATCAATCTCAACTCTTCCGAAAATATTCGGGAATTCAATTGCTGTCCGATCATCATCTCCACCACTAATAGGGAGAGTTACTCGTGTTCTAATGGCAGTGGGTTCCGGTATTAATTCCTTCATTCCGGGTTTACTTGTTGCATTAGTAAAACTGCACTGAGCACAATGAACAGAGAGACTGGGTTCACCACTATTTGATGAGGCCAATTCAGTTTTGAATGAAGAAGGCAAAGGGAAAACGTCACTTGTACCAGCGTTCCGTTCATTTGCAGAACGAAGTTTCTGTTGCAAATGCTGAATTTGCGCTTTGTAGACCTTCAATGTCTTCATCCAGCTCTTGAACAACTTCGTCCATTTCTTTTGAGAATTAAGAAACGAAATACAAATTTCCAATTATGAATTCCCATTTAGATTACAACATTCTTCGCCCACAGTTACCGGTATTGAGTTAAGTTAAAATAACTAAAAATGCAGTAGACACATACCAGCTTGTGACTCTTTCATCTCCACAACCAATTGTTTGTTGAGTGCTAAATCGTTCTCAAGTTTTGCAATGCGGCCACTCGATGTTTGCTTTCCTAAATCCTCATTCTCCAAATAAAGCATTCTGCACTTTGCCATTAGGCGCTTTCCGGTATTACTGAATAAAATGTAGAAACTCATCGTTACCACCGAGTTCTTTGAATGATGTCTAAAGGCTTTTTCTAATTTCAGGAATTCATTTGCATTACCTGTCAGGTGTAAATTTCCAAGCGTTCAGATCGTTCTGAGTGTCTTCCAACTTTTTCTTAGTTTCTGCCAAATCTTTCTTTAATTTTTGAATGACCAAGTTGACGGCAGGATCTAGTAGTGTTGAACGAAGAGCTCCAAGACTTGGAACAATAGAACTTTTTAAAACGGTTATTTCTTTTCCAGATTCCACGAGTTGCCTTTCACGAGTCGTAAGTCTCATCATCAGTACTTTCTCTCGACGTGATAGCTCAGCCCGATCTGCTCTCAATTTACCTTCAACTTCTTTTGCTTGTCGTAAGTCGTCTAAAACCAAAGACAGAAATCAAATATATTTGGATTATATTAGAATGATGAATTATAAGCCTTACATGGGATCAAGATCAAGTTGACAGTGTTTAACTAACCTTGGTGTTTTCGTTGTAAGTCCTCAATGTAGTCCTGAAGTCGGTGATAAAGCGCGATTAGCTCCACTTTCGAGATCACTTCCAAATCTTCATCATTGAGACCCTTTGCGTGTTCTCCATCATAAACAACTGAAGAAGAAGTGACACTTTTGTCAATTTCTATATTTATATTCCCATCTAGTACGACCTTCCTGGAAAGTACTTTGTTCCGACTATTTTCAAGGTCACCATCCACTGAACTAGAACGAGATCCACGTTGGTCACTACTACCTCGCGAACGAATATCAGAACGTGGAGAAGAGTTGGTTGAAGTGCGGTGTTCGACGTTTCCTAATATTTCGTTGACTTTCTCTTCGGTCTGATGTTGAATCCCGTCTCGGTAGTGTCTTGATTTTCCAGATGATGTTTTCGAATTATATTGGTTTTGTAAATCGTTGTTGTTGTTAGAACTTGACGAAAACTGTTTAACTTTATGATTTGGCTTAATTATTACTTTCAGCTTGGAGTCTTCTTCACTTCCAGTCATCGCACTATGGTCGTTATGAGGGAAGATTTAACTTAATCCAATGACGTACGTCCCGTTATTTATCGATAAACAGAAGGTTATCAACGTGACTTATTTTAGTAATTGGTAATAACAATATACACAAAACCTATTTCGTCCAAGTCAATCGGGCCATTTTGGAAATAGGTAACTAAAGTTTCAATACAATATAAAGTAACTCCGAGTCGGTGATTGGAACCAAACTTCAGTGAAATTAAGAAATTACCTTCAAATAACAGTAAACGAGTTATTTGTTTCTTACCAATTCGATAAACTGTCGCTTCACTTGTGTTATGTTATGTTATAGATGATAAATGATATGACGTGACATGGAATGGAAATGCTTTTGTCTTCCCAATCCACAAACCACAATACATAACGTACAATCTGCAATCCCAGTGTTATTTCTATTCACACTTTTGAATTTCCTTCTTTCTTGGGCGTAAGATTTTTACGAGAAATTCGTTTTAGTTTATGAGACTTTAAATATTCTCATCTCAATCACTACATAATTCTATTGCTCCGGCGAAGAACAACACATCTCCAAATCAACAATTTTAATTTCGTTGTTAAGCGATTTTAAATTTGAAAAACAACTTTATGAAGCCTAAAAGTGTCGGTGTGTTTCGAATTGTGTTAGTGTAATCGCTTTGCTTTATTAAATTTTTTGCAGGGCATGAATGTAGCCCCGAAAAGTTTAGAAACAAGTTCCGGTTGGAAAGCGTTAATTTTTTATTGAAGATTTGGAATCCAAATCTTCAAATCCAAATCCAAATTTTGGATGATACAAAAAAAATGGACTCCAACAAAACAAATTGTTTTGAAATTTTTTTTCAAAAATTTGTATTGAAGATTTGGAGGAAAAAAAAAGTAGACCCCAACAAAAATTGGAATGTTGGATTCCAAGGATTGCTGAATTTATTGGAAGTACTAAAAATAAGTACGGTAGTAAGTAAGTACTAAACCCTTAGTACTTACTTAATTTAGTAAGTGGTAGTTAAGGGTTTTTTTAGCATACGTTTCGCAACGCTACCATCTTATCTTACCAATACATAAACAAAAGTTATTCATGGTTCGGTGCAACGACGACGTTCCTTCTTCTTGCCTTTGACCTCAGGGCCCGGCGTTATGAATTTAGGTTAGTTATGTAAAGTAATGAGAATGACTTGTAAAGTAATGACTTGTATAAAATGCTTCGGCGTCTTACACGTAGACAGATGTAAAGTAGTTGCATACTTTGAGATATGAGTATGCTTGGCTACATTGTACTGTTAGGTAGTGTTTGTTTACGCCCGTTTTCCAACGGTTGTCTCTATTCTTGATTTGTCCATCCCACTTTCAACTCATCTACTTTTACTTTTGTTTGTAAACAGGACTTGCATTTTACAACACAATTTCCACCTCCTCCTCCCAGAAACAATTGGGGACCACCATTATTCCTTTACAAGGTAAAGACGTAGTAGTAACAACTTATTTATCTACTTTCCGACATTCAAAACTAGTAAGTCTACTAGTTACTAGTCTATTTAACAAATATCTATCGTCCAACATGGACAACCAATCGTCGTCGCAAGAAAGCAATCACTTACAAGAATCAATCCTTGCACAGAATACGAGGAACCGAAACATTGACACCGAAGCTGAAGGTAATTTGATTAAGACCAAAGTTATAGTTTTTTCAAAAATGTCGAACTTTAACTGTCGACGTTTAAAGATGTCGGTGTTAAAGAATTACAAAAAAAGTTTCCTGCAAATATGCGTATAGCCTAACCAAACCTCTGAACTCATTCCTATTTTAAACATGAACTAACCTAACTGGGGTACTTCTTTTCTTTCCTACTGAATACAATGTTTTGGGACACTGAATTCTAAATCAATATTGGGCTATCCATGAAGTCTGGTTATCTTTGACAAATGATAACTTGTAGAGTTCAACAACCATTAAAATTTTATTGCAGAGTCACACACAATCAGTAATGAAAATCAAGGTATTAGTCAGATTTTTAAATATTTACGCCAATTTTTGCAGTAAACTCCGCCACTGCTGGACTTTCGTCTATGACAATGGACACAAATGAGAACGACTGGGAAGAACTGGACATCTACTCGCACTATCACACTTCTGCCTTTGACCGAATTATGGGGGTAATTGAAGATATCGTTATGAGTAAGTTGTAATTATTCTTCCTTTTCGGCTTAATCGTTTATCTCTACATACGTATAAGTGTAGTTGGTTAATTATGTGCAAATTATTGTAGATCCAGAATTCCAAACCCTCCATAACAGTCAGTTGGAATCGTGTTACAAACATTTTTCTGGAGACGCAATCCCTCCATCACCGAATGTGCTCTTTGACATTTTCAAAGAATATTCTCAAGTTGTGGCACACTACATGGAGCATGAAATCAAAAAGGTAGAGCCAGATTTCGACATGGAAGGATTCGTATCTGAATTACATAGTCGTGAGGACGTTGAAGGAGATATTCATGAACTTGTCTCATCGCTCATTGATTGTAAAAAGTTTCAAGAGATGATCGACGACTACAAAAATGTATGTAGTACACCACAAGAAGTTACTTATGTTTCTTAAGCAACGTACTACTACTAATCTCCAGGACAAAGGCTAATCGTATTTCCTATGTTTTTAATTGTAGATGAGAGAAGGGCGGCAGCTTGACCTTACTTCTACCATTACAGTTACACAAATTCAAGGCTGAATCAAGTGTCCAGGACGCACTGATGTGAGTCGTTGCTATTTCCCTTTTAGTAATTAGTATCACAAAGTTAAGTTTTAGGTAATAAGGCAAGACCGTGTTCAAAATCAATCATGAGTTTTAAAAAGTATCGTACGATACAAAGGAAAATCAAATCTGTAATCTTTTTTAATTAGTTTTAATACCTCATTCGTTGAGCAGATCAAAATGCCTTGATATCTCATTCAGATCAAAACGCCTTGACATAAGTAATCATGAGCACGGCCTCAGAACAAATGAAATTTTAAATTCCTAATGTCTCCTTCATGTTTGATGTTTGTAAAAATAGAAATAGTTATGAGCCGATACGACCTCAATCGGACCATTCATGTACAATAATTGTATTGAAAACGTGGAAGGTTCAATTTTACTTTACGCTATAACTACTTGTTTTAAAATATTTAGAATTCAAATTTTATTACTTTTAGTATGGCTAAATAAGTGAGGAAATTGTAAGGAAGGAGTCGACTTGTCATTCGAATCCTCATTCGAAAGTCTTGTAGCCTTGAACAAAAGAAAATTGATTCAAATAAATCATGTGTTGTGAATTTTTGTAAAGGTAAAAATATAAAACGCCGGTATTTATTTTTGTTCAGACTTTGTATATCATTCAAATTTATTGCCAATTAAATTTCAGTAACAATTTACTAAGTTCTAGGCCTTTGTGTGAGCTATTTTGTTTGTTGTTATAAATTAAAGTCATTTCCCATTACAGAATATAAGAATGCTACAGTGAAAAAGACTTAAAATTGAGAACAATTATTGAAGTCAATTGGAGGGGAGAAGGAGTAAGTAACTTATGTGCCTTGTCTTACTATCGTTAAGAAAAATCTCAAATAATGACAATGTTATTTGCCTAAGGCTACTTTACAACTTTTACACAGGACAAGTTAAAAGTGAACTGCGAAGTATGTGTCTATGGAGGACTAACATTACCACGCCTTTGTCTCCAATCTTTTTTGTAAGCAGGAGGTTGTTGGAAAGAGTATAAATATTAATTTAAACCTAACATGCCGTCATTACGAATTGAGGATCTTTTTATGGAAAATACTTTGAATGAGATGTAGGCCTAGGCCCCTTAATTAACACTTCAAATTTATTCATTAACGGAAAATATTACGACACCTTTGTAGATGAAAGTTTTTGAGTTTGAGAGAAATGTAAATATTTTAAAAGGTGAGAGTGTTAGTGTCACCAGAAGGGCAAACCTTATTTATACCATTTCTTTACTTTCCATTTCATTCAAGGTTAAGAAAGATTTGAGTGCAGAGTTCACTTTACTCCTTTTCCAGACTTCTCCACAGAAAGCATCCCATTAAAAGACATTATCAAATTATCAAATGGATTATAATAAAGATAAAGAAAAGAAGAGCAACAATAGTAGTGGAGGATGGGGACATGCTGATAGCGGAAATAAAGGTAATGTTACCTAGTTACAACATTTATAAACTAAAGTACATTACGTGCATTTCGATAAAGTAGAAGTAGTAAGATAGAAGATAACAAGTAATGTAAAGGAAATTCGGACGTTAATGATTGATGAATGATTTTGAACTCGCAGCAAGTTCTGGGGCTGGATGGGGCAACAGCGGTCGATGTCCAGCAACGGGTCAGACTGGAAAAAAGGAAGATTGCAAAGGATGTCACGGTGGCGGAGGTTGCAAGAAATAAAGTGGAGGAGCACACAGGCCAACATATTCACTTTTTTAATCATGAACATTAGTCATTTAACATTTCTCATTTTCATTGTCATCTTGAAAACATCGGCAAATAACATCAAGTTTTTCATTTAAATAAAATATGTGAGGTGAGTCGTGTTTTATATTCATTTTATATTATTCGTCGGAAAATATTATTCCAATTTTTTAGTCGTCCTAACTTAAACTTATACTTTTCATTTGGACATGTACTGGATGAAGTTAAGTTTAACAACTATTGTCGCAATTCCACATCTACTCGCATCTAATTTTCCCATAGTTACTATCAAAGAACCAATGCCACAAAGGAATGCCTTGGGGAAGTTAAAGTAATTGGAGATACTTTTATTTTCGAAGAGGTCACTGACTCTTTCTTCGGATCAATTATCTGAATTGAGCTAAGTAAAGTAGATCCAGGGCCTCTGCTTTTCTTTCCAGTTGTCTCTTGTCTGTTCACCCAATCCTCCAAGTACCAACAATTTGGACTCAATCACAACGCCACTTAAGTTTGATGTCCCACAATCTAAATGTGTTCCAATCATTGTCCATTGCTTTGTGTACGTATCAAATCTACGCAAAAAGAATGAGAGATTAAAATTTAAAATAAGTGTGAGGATAAACTGTATACTTTTCGATTGAATCCAAGCGCCTATTCCGGCGTTGATTACATTCTCCCCCCATACCCCCAACTGCGTAAATGGAATCTCCAATGGCGGATTAATGCAAAGTAACCTCTGCGTCGGAGCATACTAGATTCTCTTGTCCAAGTATCAATTACAGGGTCGTAGGTTTCTACGTCATTTAAATAGACAATACTACGTCTGCGAGATTCCTCATCGGATTCTCTATATTTAAACCATTGTCCTCCACAGGCGTAAATTCTGGATTTAAAAGTGAATGTTAGATAATGAAAATAATAAGTAAATAATTATATTTGTACCTTCCACGACATTCCACTACTCCAAGGCCCCACCGTCCTCGTTGTAATCTCTGTCTCTCTGAAATTTCATTCCGTTTGACGTCAAAGCACTCCACGCTCCGACACGAATCCCCGTAACCACCAATCAAAAACATTTTCCCTCGCACTGTCGCTATACCTAAAACAAAAACTTAACGATTATTTCCATGACTTTACGTTCCTAATAAATTCCGTTGACCGAACGGAATACGAAACCTCACCAAATTCTGACCTCGGAAATGCGGGTTTAATACCAAGGACTGCTTTCCAGTTATTAGTAAGAGGATCATAAGAATCAATTAAATCAATTGCTTCTCTTTTCCCATTTCTTCCACCAATAACGTAAATAATCCCATCCACAATTCCTGCTGCAAAGTAATTCCTTTCTGATGGCATAGGTTTCAAACGAATCCAAGTATTGGTCATTCCATCACTAATGTCTAATTTCTCTCCTAGGTTGTTTCCTGCTAAAGGAAATACGTTGGAAGTCATTCAAAAATTGAGTTTGTCTACTTAATTAATTGAGTTCATTTATTTAATTAATTTAATTACAATTTTTTACTTACAAAATTGGCCTAGCGAAGTTCCGCCAAAAATGTATACGGAAGAAGGACTTTGTACTATTCCACTTACGGATGAGGACTTACTCGTTGAACAATTCAAACTCTTTTCAATTTCTGTCATTTTCACTAGAATTATAATTGTTCGTAAATTTAAAGTTAATCACTCCTTGACCTTCGTCAGTTAAAAGAAGCTTAATACGTATGGCATAAGTTACTGTTGGGTGCTAAGGACGTGGTGAAGGTCGCAAAACTTATGAACAAATAAAGCTTAACCTAATCACACTGAATTTAATGTTATCGACAAATATTAATACTGATACTGAAGAGTGGAGGAAATACTTGAAAAAGTTGGTTGGAACAATGATAAATTAATTATAAGAAACAAACTACCCTG